>RJWT010002624.1:0-40021 GCA_004365215.1 Cuniculus paca | reverse complement strand
TTCTTTTAAACTTATTGAGACTTGTTTTATAGCCTACAGTATGGTCCATTTCAGTTAAAAATGTAGGTTTAGAAAAAATGTGTATTATTTTGTTATTGAGTAAGGTATTTTATGAATTGTTTATTGGGTCAGATTGGTTGATGGTGTTGATCAACTCTATCCTTACTCGATTTTTTGTGACTTCCATCAATTATCGAAAAAATCTGACTATAATTGTGGATTTGTCTGTGTCAGTTTTTGTTTCATGTATTTTAAAGCTATTTTCAGGTTTATAAATACTTGCAATTTTTCATGAACTGACTTTATTATTACAGACTAACTCTATGCTTGGTAATATTGTTTGCCTGAAAATCTTTCTCTGCTATTTTTTTTCTCTGCTATTAACATATCCACTCCTGACTTTTTAAATCAGTGTTAGGAATAGAATGGTATTCCTGCCATCATTTTACTTTACCTCATTTTTGTTTTTAACAGTGGGTGTCTTGTAGACAGCTGTAGTCAGTCTTGCTTTTTTAATCTAGTTTGATTTTTCTGCCTTTTAGTTGAGTTGTTCAGACCATTTGTATCTGGTGTTATTATTGATGTGGTTGGATTTAAATCTACCATCTTTCTGTTTTGTGCTGTTACTTGTTCTCTTTTTCTTTGTCCTTTTCTACTTTCTTTTGGTTAAGTTAAAGTTTTTATTTCATTTTATTTCTTTTGTTGGCTTGTTAGTAGTGATAGTTTATTTTTTTTAGAGATTACTTTCAGATTTATAGTATACATCCTTAATTTTCACATATCCAAGTGTTATTTTACCATTTCACATATAGTAAAAAGAATCTTAAAGCAGAATGCTTTTATTTCCATTTCAACATTTGTAAGAGGTATGCTTGTAATATATGATAAATGTTTAAATTTTTAAAAATTTATTACAGTAAAAGACACATTGCCATTATCTCCCTCAAAATAGTCCCCCTTGCTTTGGACACACTTAGCATTTTTGCCACTTTCTGGAGCAGTTCTGGGGTCCTCTTTCTCTAATGTCCTCAGCTGCACTGTTGTGGCTGCCTTGATGTCCTGAATTGGTCCAGGACATTTACTTTTCATGGTCATTTTGACTTTAGGAAAGGACTTGAAGTTGTATGGTGAATAAGGTGGAGGAGAACACACTGTTACATATTTGCAGGCCAGCCATTCGGTCGGATGGCACTTGGCAACAGCATTTACCATCTTCTTTAATCACATCTTACAAGATGCTCAGTGGCAAGAACAATGGAATGAGTGTGTTCAAAGTGAGGAGGTGTATTTGGAGGGTTAATGGCAGTGTGTCTTTTACTGTAATTTTTTAAAAATTTAAAAATTCCCCATATGTTTTAATCGTGCCTCATACTTTTGTTGTTCTACATTTAAATTCTATGTATATTATAAACCCTGTAATAAATTGCTATTCATTCAAGAGAGTGCTTACTGCTCTATCTATGGATTCATTAATCTTTTATCCTGGATTTTTTTTCAAATATGTCTTCTAAACATATTTGTTCTTCTTCCCTACATAATATATGGAATAACAGTTGATTCTCATTACTGGCAGTAGTTATGCTATAGAAAGGCAATACAGACCCCAAATCATTACTTTTAGGGAAATAAAGAATTAGGATGCTTGGCTCACGCCTGTAATCCCAGCACTCCAGAGGCTGAGACAGGCGGATCGTTGTGAGTTCGAGACTAGCCTGGGCTACAAAGTGAGCTCAAGGCCAGCCTGAACGGCATAGTGAGACCCTGTCTCAAAAACAGGGCTGGGGATCTAGCTCAGCGGTCTAAGCGCCCGCCCGGCAAGCACAAGATCGTGAGTTCAATCCCCGGTACCCCCCCAAAAAAAAGAATTAGGATGCTTTGAGTTTCTGTTCACATTTTCATCAACCAATCAAGCTGTAACCTTTTCTTTTTAAATGTGTCTTCCTATTGAAGACACTGTGTTTAATACATACTGTTAATTCATAACATGAAATTCATGGCGTCCAATATTGTTAACTCCTGCATGGATGAAGCTTGTCTAATGTATTATTTGTTCCAAGAAAGCACGTTGTAGCTTTATTATGCTTAGAAGCCCTCAATTGCCCTTTGGCACTATACATGGGGACCACTTATGAACAGTGAGATCTCCAGTGAAAAGTACAGAAGTGGAAAAAAATCCACACTAAATAGACAATGGGAAGGACACTTGTTTATAGTTTAGGAGCGGAAATAAGAAGGTTGAGCATCACTTGCTTAATATCACTCGAAACTTCTCTGTTAGGGGATTTAGGTTTGTTTGTTTGTTTGCCATCCCATGCTTGTCTACAAATGACCGCAATGAGAAGCATGTGAATATCAACTCTGGGGTTGCAAATGCATTTTAATAAATTCGCAAATGAGGAAGCTTCATAGATTAAGGATCAATTGTAAAATACCCATCTTAATTTCTTTCTCTACTTATCATCTGTCATGTTTCTGGGGCTGTTTCTATTGACTTATTTCTCTCTTCAATTTGAGTTTCATCTTTCCTGTTTCTTTGCATGTTTGCTAATTTTTTTTTTAATTGCATAATAGACATTGTGAATTTTAGCTTGTTTGGTCCTGGATATTTTGTGTTTCTTTAAATGTACTTTAGCTTTGTTGTGGGATGCAGTTAAGTTACATGGAAAGAGTTTGATCTTTTCAAGACTTGCTTTTAAGCTTTGTTAAGTGGAACTGGGACAGCTTATAGCCAGGACTGATTTTTCCTTACTACTCAGCCAATACCGTGGTGCTGGTTTATCCAGTGCCGTATGCATTACAAGAGCTTTTCATTCGCTTTGGTATTACAAACTGTTCCCATCCCTCTGGAAGCTCCACAGCTTGTTCTGCCTGCTTCCTTTCCGTGATTCTCTTTTACCCTAGAGAGTTTCTGTGTCAGCTGACAATAAGGTGAAGAAAGGACTTTCTGCACATTTTTGGAGCTCTTTTTCTGTGCAGCTCTCTGCTTTCCAGGTAGCTGTCTTTTTTGGCATTCTACCCTGGCACTTCTTTGACCTCCCTGAACTTTCTTTTCTTTTTTTTTTTTTTTTTTTTAAATGGTACCGGAGATCGAACTCATGACCTTGAGCTTGCCAAGCAGGCACTTGTGCTGCTGAGCTAAACCCCTGCCCCTCGCTGAACTTTCTACTCTGTTTTCTCCATTCATAGAGACCACTGAATTTAGCTAGAGCTCACCCTACCTGCAGTGCAGCTTGGAGTTTCTCTGTAGGTGTTGAGTGGAGACAGGTGTGCTGCTCACCTCATCTGTTTTCTTGCTCTCAGAGAACACTGTCTTACGCTCCCTGTTGTCCAGTAACTAAAGTTTATTGTTTGATAAATTTTTGTCTGCTATATTGTTTGTTTAAGGCAGGAGGATAAATCTAGCCTCTATTTTTCTGTCATGACTAGAAGCATAAGTCCATCAGTCGTATTGGGACTATTACCACCATAATGATAGTGGTGTTTTTAAAGCAAAAACGAGAGCCCTCTCTTCCTCCCTCCTCCTTTGTCTCTCTTTCTTCCTTCATTACTGCGTGGGCCCACGCTAGGTAAACATTTATGCGGAAGAGTTAGTGAAAGGCCCCCTGTGTGTGGGAGGAGCCCACTGGGTGAGGAGAGTTTCCACTAGCGCTGTCTAGTGAGGCATTCACAAATGCAATGAGGCTGCATTTGTGAAAAGTGCATGTATAGCCTTAAGGCTGTTCTGTACTTAAAGGAATGCACATCACTTGGGAGAGGCGACTGATTAAAGCCGAGCATAAGATGAGCTGGAATAACCTGTGCCCAAAACTAATAAAAGTGCTCAGAGTATGATGGACTTGTGCTTAAAAGGTTTACAAACCAGATCGAGCGGGCATAACTGGCCAACTCTGGGAGACTTGAGACATCAAAATAAATAAGCATAATAGTAATAGGTAATAATCCATGATTACATATATAAGTCTATATGTCTTTTCTCCTACGGAGAAAGAAGGTTTGCCTTAGAGTGCAGTACCACTGTGTCTTGGTTATTTTCTTCTCGTTGGTGAAACAAAGTACCTGACGCCCAAAGTGAAGGAAGGAGAGGTTTAATTTTTATAGTTTTGGGGGTTTTAGTCTGTATTTAGCAGTTTTAAAGCAAAGTGGCGTGGCTAAGGGGCAGCTGTTCATGGCAGCTGCAAAGCTGCAACCAGCAAGAGCGAACCACGCAAAAGAGGGAAAAACATGCCTCGTTTTTGACCCTATGTTGTATGTTGGCTCCACCCCTCGGCAGGTGTAGAACTCACACCACCAATCCCAGCACTAGACAGTGAATCAATCACAAACACTAGATTCCGCTGCTTTTATGACTGCATGAGGCTTTGGGGGCCACCTAGACACAAACCATAACACACTGAATGACTCTAAAGGAGATGATTGAATTAGAAAATCATGTTAGCTATCATGACCGTGATTCGTTCAGTAATTAAACATAAGTGAGTGCTCATGAGGAAAACTTTCATGAGGAATGGTATATTCACGTGTTCCTGTAGTTCCGCCACACAAATACCTCTTAGAAAGCCAGGTATGGTGGTACTCAGGAGGCTGAGGCAGGAATATCGCTGTGAGTTGACACCAGTCTGTGCTACATAGTGAGTTCAAAGCCAACTTGAACTATATAGTGAGATCTTGTCTCAAAAAACCAAGTGAAACCAAACCAAAACAAAAGCCTCTTAGTTACAAAAGGAAAGAAAAGAGTAACTTTACTTTGGAGAAACTTGGCAGATATCACCTATTTGAGTAAGCAAAGTTAATGTCACTATTATTGAGACATTGTGTATCATCTAAGAGAATGCAGCATCAGTTTTGTAGTACTCCTCCCAAAGAGGGTACCTTGAATGTAATCATGAGGGAACGTCAGACAAACCAAACTGAGGGTTACTCTACAGAAACTGGCCCATGGTACTCTAATTATCAAAGCGATTGAAGGAAACTGAAGAAACTTGACAACTAACATGAAAAGATGGTCCTGGATTGGATCCTTTGCTATGAAGAATATTACTGGGACATGGTGGTGAAACTAGAATAGGATCTGGGTGAGATGATGACATTGGTGATTTATGTCTGATGGCTGTGTTATGGTTATGCAGGGGAATGTCCTTATTTGTGGGAATTACATGTGAATATATTCAGGGGAGTTGGAGCATCAGGTATGGCACTCACTCTGTAGTGTTCAGGAGAATAAGAGTTCTTTATAGTCAGGCATGGTGGCACATGCCTGTAATCCCAGCACTCAGGAGATTGACACAGGAGGATGCCCTGAGGTTCAAGGCCTGCCTGGGCTGCAAAGACCCTGTTTAAAAAACAAAACAAAACAAAAAAGTTCTCTGTACTATTGTGAATATCTGTAAGTTTGGAATTTTTTAAAGTGGAAAATTAGCCAGGGATTTAGCTCAGCGGCACAGGCACCTGCCTGGCAAGCACAAGGTTGTGAGTTTGACCCCCAGTACCAAATAAATAAATGAATAAATAAATAAAGTGGAAAATTATTCAAAACAAAAAATTTTAAAGAATTTTTCATCAGGTTTATTTTGTGTTACCAGCAGGTTTTTCTTTGTGAAAACTGACACTACATTGATGTAAGTTTAACCACTTTTAATTAAACATTTAGCATATTTTTAGTACAGTAAGGTGTTACTAAATCTTTATTAAATTTGGAGACTTCTAAAGCTTACTATGAGAACATATTTTTACTCATGGTTTGTGGTGACATTTAGACCCTTTCTTGTCTTTGTTTTGCCTCAGCCCTGTCAGACCCAAGCAGCAGACTTTCAACTTCTCCTCCTCCCCCAGCAATAGCAGTTCCTTTGCTGGAAATGGGGTTCTCTCTCCGGCAGATTGCCAAAGCCATGGAAGCTACAGGTAGGATAAGTGTTTATACATTAGTATCTCTAGTATGATAAGACCTGTCTTAGGAAAGGCAATGTATTTTTTTAAGAGATTGTAAATCTTGGTAAGATTTTCAACATCAGACGAGTTACAAGGGCATCAGAGCAAACTCTTTTAAACTGATAGCATGAGTAATTAGTATCCACATTCAACATCACTGTTTTCCCCTGTTCAGGTGCCCGAGGAGAGGCCGATGCCCAAAACATCACAGTCCTTGCCATGTGGATGATAGAGCACCCCGGGCATGAGGATGAGGAAGACCCCCAGCCAGGCAGCACGGCAGACTCCCGGCATGGCACAGCTGTTCTAGGCAGTGGTGGAAAGGCAAATGATCCCTGTTACTTGCAGTCCCCAGGGGACATACCGTCAGCTGATGCTGCAGAGATGGAGGAAGGCTTCACGGAAAGGTGAGCTTTCAGCTTATTTTTGTTCCATATGTTGAAGGCGCCTCAAAATCCCTATTTATTTCCCTTGATAAATGCTTCTAGTAGTGTATGATAGATGTGTGAAAGCATAGGCATTTTTGTTGTAAGCTTACATTTCTGTGAAGGGTAAAAATAACAGGTTTTGATTTGAATGGATATTTCCTTGGAAAGAAGGAAATTCCTAAGTTTTATGTAAAATTTAGTTGAAAAAGGAAAACTGAAACAAGTTTATTTGAAGTAAAATAAATATAAAACAAATTTATCTCCAGTGATACAGAATGTTCATATTAATCTTAGAAATTGATTAAAGCATTTGATAGAAATGGACTTTTTTGTATTTTTATTGCTCCTAAGTTTTTAATATCTGGTATATCTCTTTTTTAAATTATAAAAGTAACTCCTTGCTCTAATACCTAGTCTAAAATGAGATACAAGAATATATCCTAAATTTCTCCTTAAAAATCTTTCCTTCTTCAGCACTTCCTATGACTTTTGGTTTTCTTCATTTTTCTTTTTAACCATGGAGTCATATGGTTACCGAAGATTGTATCTTGTGTAACTTGCGGACTTTTTTCCAAGCTTAGTGAATATTTTCATCATTTTGAAATGTCTGTTTTTCCTAGGCAAGGGATTCCAGTCACTTTAAGTTTTGTGTATCTAATCATTTAGGATTTGATACCTATCTGCCTGTCTCACATGTGGTAGACAAGTATTCTACCACTGAGCCACATCCCACACCTTGATGCCATTTGAAGTTGAATGTAAAGTGAGGATTATTTCATTGTTTGTTACAGTCCAAAATCAGATGAAATTATTGCTCAGGGCACTCTATAGGACATACCTAGAACTCCAGACCTTTACAAGGGCAAGAGATCAGTTTCAGAGTTTTATAATAATGTGATATAGCTCAGTGATAGAGTAACTGGTTTAAGAAAGAAAAAGCTTTATCAAGAATGTATTTTATTCTCAGTGATACAATGATATTTAGAGAAAGTAGCAAGCAAACTCGTACCTTTGCTTTCTTTTTAATCATAGCTTTTAAAAATTTGTGATGCTTTCAAACTTATAGCCCTGATAATCTGGATCATACAGAGAATGCAGCTTCTGGAAGTGGACCACCAGCTAGAGGTCGCTCAGCGGTAACAAGAAGACACAAGTTTGATTTAGCAGCTCGCACATTGCTGGCAAGAGCAGGTAATTACATGTTCTGTGTCCTTCTGTTGATGGAAAACTTCATTTTAAAATCAATATAAAAGCAACGTTAAAGATATAAGCTAGTGATAATAAGTACTCAGTCTCGCCACGTTAACAAAAAAAATTTGCATATAATTTTCTAGACATAATTTTACTTAATTGAAGTTGCAACATATATTCATAGATTTATTTGTAAGTTTCCTGTGGTTGCAGAAGACTGTATTGGCCACTTGTACATTTTGAGAATTTTTTAAATGTTCTCTCTGCCCCAGTCAGTTATAATTTAAGAAGTGATGGTTCATGTTTATTATTTATTATCAGTGTTGGGAAGGAAGTGGAAAGGACACTGTGCCAAAAACTAGGCACTGGCTTTTCTAATATGCGCTGTGGCCCTTAAAGCCTCACAACTTGGCAGGGCCCTCAGTAAGCAAAAATGAATTCCCCCCACACACAGTAGTAAATTCTTCTGGGGTTACGTTTTGGGTGTGTAATGTGTAACTCACAGGGAATTTATTTTCCAAACCCAAACCTGGGATATGTGATTTGTCAAAACCAAATTTGATCATTGAAACTTGAGAACATAAGTAATTATTGAACTGTTTATGGGAACTGTGAGAGAGAAATTCAGACTACTCTAGAAAATATAGAATGCATATTTACCACAACATGAAAGAGGACTAATTCTTTAAAAAAATAAACATGAGAGAGTACTACCAGCTAACATTTATTATGTTTTTCTATAAAAAAAAAAGCAAAGGAGTTTACATGGAGTATCTTAAACTTACCAGTAGACCAGTGAGATATGAATGCTATTATTATCCCAATTTTACAGTACAGGAAATGCAGGTGGTAGGTATAATTTGAAGGTTGTGGTCTGGGATCCAATAAACCAGCTGAGATAGCTTCTCACCTACATGTATGGTAGTTAAGAACTGTAGAAATATTCAGAGTTATTCATGCAAATAAAATGCCTTTTTTGTTTTGTTCTGAGCGGGATTATACCGCTCTGTACAGGCCCACAGGAATCAAAGTCGGAGAGAAGGAATATCTTTGCAGCAAGACCCAGGGGCATTGTATGACTTTAATTTAGATGAGGAATTGGAAATTGATCTTGATGATGAAGCAATGGAAGCTATGTTTGGACAAGACCTGACCAGTGACAATGATATTCTGGGAATGTGGATCCCAGAGGTACTGGATTGGCCTACCTGGGTGTGTGTGACTGCAGCGGGGGCTGCTCTGACTTATTTTCCTGCCCTCCTGTTCAGACAGCTTACTAACAACGGCCTTACATCTCGTCCTGAGGTTTGGGGATTTAATGCAGATGTTGCTTTGGTACCTACAAAGTAATAAGGAAAAAATCTCTGTTGTTGCTTTATTTATGCGATTTTATTGCTTCTCTCCCCATACCCGATGAATACAGTAGAGCCATATTGTGATCATTTTAATTGCGATGTCAAAGATAATATCCAAAACAGACATCAGGCCCCAGTAGATGCTGCTGAGTTAGGCGCCGTGGCTGCTGGGCTCACATTGCTATCTGAATGCGTGCTCTTCTCTTTCATAGGCTGTATGTAATCACTGTAATGCCTCATTTTGGGAACCAGTACACACCCAGATCTTGTAAATCCCTCCCTCCAGGAACAGGGTACATGAGGGTTTGTAGGTATATATCGTTTAGCGTTACATTTTTATAAGAGGGACACTAAAAAACTCATAGGTATAAGTAACAGGAAAGGCAATCTATCATGTTAATAAATGAATCCTAATGACTTTGCTCAGAAATTCAGAAAGTAGGCATGCTTTTTTCATCCAGATAAAAAGTAATTATTTTCACCAAACAGTTCTTTAAAAAATCATTTTGAGATAGGACAGGTTATCATTTTCTTAGTGCTTAGTTGCTCAAATTGTAACATACAAGAGTGTGGGAGACAACACCTCGAGATTGTAACATTCATGAGCATCTTTCAAATATACTAAGATATGTAAACAAAGTCATTAATATCATTAATCTAATTTATGTCTAACTTTAGTCAAATTGACTGTAATAATTTGGTATGAAATCATTTCGTGCAGCATGTTTGTGAGTCTGAAGACAGGGAAGAAGTGGTGGTGTGTGAATTATGTGAGTGCAGTGTCATCAGCTTCAACCAGCACATGAAGAGAAACCACCCAGGCTGTGGGCGCAGTGCAAACCGCCAAGGGTATCGAAGCAATGGCTCCTATGTGGATGGCTGGTTTGGTGGTGAATGTGGGAGTGGAAATCCATACTACCTGCTGTGTGGCAGCTGCAGGGAGAAGTACTTAGCTCTGAAGACTAAATCCAAGACGACAAGTTCTGAAAGGTATCTTGACATTTTGTGAATATCCAGACCCTGTGAATAATATTGCATACTTAACACATAGAAACTATAGCGTTTGCATGTGAAAAATTGTTATTCGCCTTCCCCAACGCCCTCCGATAGCTGAACTGGGAGCAGAAACTGTGCAGGGGGTTGAGGAGTTCATACTCCCCTGCAGGTCTGGTAGTCTTTCAGGATCTTTGAAAGGCCAGGAATAGTGGTATGCTAGCAAGTACTTCACTGGAGTTCGAGTTAATGTCATTTGTTGACAAGGGATCAGGACCCTTGCCTTATCCTTCAGGAGGCATATGATCAAGTTTTTCTTTTGACATGTTCCACTGTATTTCTGGCAATCTTAATTTCTTGATGAAAAATAGACGTTTCTGTTTAAAGGAGGTTCCATGAAAATATTATCTCTTTATAGCCTTAATTTCTAGTGAGATTTTCTGCCCTTGTCAACTATTAAATCTTTAAAGTTTTTCTGCAATAAAGTTTGATTACAGGAGTTATTGTAGGCAATCAGAAATATCCCTAAATTGTCTGGTACAACAGTTACTGATTTATAAGCATGTGTATACACATTAGCCTATAACAGAAACATTTTTTAATTTTGGCCTGCTTTATTAATGAACTCTTAAAATATTCTAATGACTTAATTTGCATTTGGGGTACTAACTGTTTTATGTAAAAACACAATGTTCTTCATGTTTGGTGCAGGTACAAGGGACAAGCTCCAGATCTAATTGGCAAGCAGGACAGTGTATATGAAGGTAGTTGTTTGTTTTGAGAGCTTCTTTATTTTACATGTATTTTTATATATACTTTATGCTTAACATCTTTTACTAAAATTTACCATTGTGTGTGTTTGTATTTATGTACTTTACAAAAAAAAAAATTCAAGGTAGTTTGAGAGCAACAGCCCTACTTTCAAACTCAAAGGAAAAAGGACCTAAGCTCACATCCAAGCTTTGCCATGGAGTATTAATTTCTGTTTGGCATAGATATTTTTTTAAAGTAGGAAAAAGATGAAAAAAGAAAAAAAGATGTATAATTTGAATTTCCATCCTAATTGTAGAAAGTGATAAGTAAAAAAGGTGAGATGAGCATCAGTTTCTGGAGCACTCATTTACGTGGAATAACGCCTTCCCTGATGATTATAGACAGGGTGAAGAATTTTTTGTTGGCCCCGTGAGAGTTTTTTTCTCCTGGAAGCCCCCATGAGCAGCTGTGTCATTCACTATACTTTCAGTGGATCTGACTAGACAGATTCCCTTCTCCTTAGAGAGGGGCTTGAGGTTAGGGTTAGTCTATGCCTCAGGAGTGCAGTTTGGTCAGGTTACCAGGAGATGGTGCCATACTTAATTCTGTGGGTGCTGAATTTTCAATCTGTCTGCATTTTAAATACACCGAATCTCACAATAACCATTGCCTGCAGAGTTGTGTTGTGTTTATATTCACGTAGCATACATTTATTTGTTTAAATTCCAGAAGACTGGGACATGTTAGATGTTGATGAGGATGAAAAGCTAACAGGGGAAGAAGAGTTTGAATTGCTTGCGGGACCACTTGGTTTAAATGACCGGCGCATTGTACCAGAGCCAGTTCAGTTTCCTGACAGTGATCCACTGGGAGCTTCAGTCGCAATGGTCACAGCTACCAACAGCATGGAAGAGACTCTGATGCAAATAGGTAAACCAAAATACTGGTTCATGCTGGCCTGATCTTCTGTTTTAATTTGTTTCTTGATTTAATAGTAAGCATAGTGATTTTGCATCATTTCATTCCATCAAGTCCTTTTTTTGCCAGTTGTTTCAGCATTTTAAAGGTATAATGTGATCTTCCATTTTGGTCTTTTTATCTTCATGAAATATCAAAGTGATAAAAATACAAAATATGAGCAGTAATCTTGGAAAATTGATAAAGAATTCTGTGACTCAAAACTGCAGTTTTTTCAGTTTTTGGGAGAGAGTATGCTACATTTTTGTAATAGGAAATACAAAATAAAGAATTGGAACAGTATTGGTAGCTTTGCCCTTTATGTATAATCAACGCATATTTTTTAAAACTGTCTTTTCTGTATCTGTTAACATCAGGAGTGACATTACTTAATAGAAAATGTCTCATAATAAGTTGTTAACTTAGAAGTACCTGCATTAGAACATAGAAATGTGTAAGTTTCTGTTAAGGAATGTCTTATATAGTGAAGTTCCACACTAAGCAAAATATTATTTTGCTGTTTGCTTGCATTCAGGATCTTGTGTAAACTAGTGAAAGTTTTCGGTAGTTCAGGTATTTTTTTTTTCCTTACCTTGCTGATAATTAAGTAAAATCTTGTTTTTCAGGTTGCCATGGCTCTGTGGAAAAGAGTTCCTCAGGGAGGGTAACATTAGGAGAGCAGGCAGCAGCCCTCGCAAACCCTCATGACCGGGTAGTAGCTCTGAGGAGAGTGACTGCTGCTGCACAGGTTCTTCTGGCTAGAACCATGGTCATGAGAGCACTGTCTCTTCTTTCAGTCAGGTAAGTGCTGTTTTGTGTCAGTTGATGCCAGCTTAGCTTCTGGTATAGGATAGACATGAGTTTGATGTTGCCCAGGAGGGGGTAGATCAAAACTTTGAAACTCGAATATTACTGATGAATGAAAGATGTTAGACATCATTATTATTCATTCAGTCATTCATTTATTTAGTAGTTGGCTTTTTTATGTAGAAAATAATGCCATTATAGTAACTGGATAAATTGGATACATTGTAGTTTGTTACCTGAAATTAGAAACTAATACTGTTGCTCCATTTGATGTCAGATAAAAATTATACCTTGAATGAATGTTTCTGCAGAATGGACCAACTGTCAAGCTAAGTCTCCTTTCAAGTTCTAGCATGGAAACTATTGCTGTATTCATGCTGTGAAGTCCATGAAAAAGAAAGACAAACAAGAATACCTAAAAGATACCCATTTAAGAAATAATTTAGCAGAAGTACTTAATGGCCAATCAATGAATGTAGAAGAAAAGAAAAACTCAAAATAAAATTTAGATAGAACCATATAGTATTGACTCAAGGATTGACAAACAGGATTGCAGAGAAGGACAGAGATTCAGAAACTGACCCCTGCTTATATAGACAATTTTTTTTTTTTAAGCTCAGGACCTCACACTTCCCAGGCAGGCACTGTGCCACTGAGCTATATCCCCAGCCAGACACTTGATTTATACTTTGGTTTGTGACAGTGGTTTATACTGCAGAGCAATGGTTAAAGAATGATCTTTTCACTTGAGTGTGGTGGTGCATGCACGCCTATAATCCCAGCACTCAGGAGCCTAAGGCAGGAGGATCACTGTGAATTTAAGACCAGCCTGGATTACAAAGTGAGTTCAAGGCCAGCCTGAAATGCATAGCGAGACCCTGTCTCAAAAAGACAGAAAAGAGTGGTCTTTTCCATAACTAGGACTGGGTCAGGTGGTTTATCCACATAGAAAAAGAAAAGTGAGTCCTGTCCCCAACCTTACAGTGTGTAAAATAAGTGACCCCAAAGTTATTCTTAGATCTATATATGAAAGATAAATCAATACAAGGATTTATTCTTGATCTTGGGACAGGCAGAGGTTTCTTAAGTCACAAAAGATGTCTGTCCACCATGAAGATTAACAAATCAGACTGCATTACAGTAGAAAACTTAAGTCATTAAGAAAATAAAAAAGCAAACCACAAGATGGGAGATGTTAGCAATGCATATAATCAGTAATACACGTGGAATTCCTCTAAATCGATAAGAAGAAAATAGGCAACTCAAAAGAAAAATGGGCAAGATACATTTTAAGAAATTCATCACAAGCCGGGCATGGTAGCACATGCCTGTAATCCCAGCATTTGGAAGGCTGATGGAAAGAGGATCGCTGGGAGTTCAAGGCCAGCCTGTGCTAATGTAATGAGTTCAAGGCCAACCTGAACTACCTGGGTCGACCTTGTCTCAAAAAATAACAACAAAAAAAAGTGCTTCAAAGCTGGGTCTAGTGGTCTGTAATTGCAACTACTCTGGAGGCTAAGCAGGAGGATTGTGAGCTCAAGGCCATCCTAGACTATAGAGATCTTACCTCAACAACATCAGCAGCAAACCAGAGAAAACTAATTTATGGCTTTAGTTTCTCTTCCATTGAGGGAATGATGACTGAGAAGAGCCCAAAGCTGGCTTCGGAGGTGCCGTTAGTTTTGTTTGTTGATCTGGAGGGTAGTTACAGGGGTTGTTCGGATTGTGAAAATTCATGCTTTTGAACATTCTTATGCGTTATTCTCTGGTAATTCAGTGATACCTCAAGTCTCTGTCAGCCAGTAATAAAATGAGAAGGGCTTAGGTAAGTTTCTAACTGCATAGTGATTTTGAGGTCCTTTAGGATGTTCATGACAGGCAGCAGTAACACAGCTTTCGTTTTATTGCGGTTGTTGATGCTATGGATGGTATATGGAGCTAAATAGCCACATCAAAAGTCTACTGTTATGTTTTTATCCATGTGATATGTTTTCCTTTCCTGACAGTGGTTCCAGTTGTAGCCTGGCTGCAGGTCTTGAATCTCTGGGACTGACAGATATCCGAACACTGGTTCGATTAATGTGCCTGGCTGCAGCAGGGAGAGCTGGTCTCTCCACGAGCCCATCTGCTACAGCAAGCTCCGCAGAACGTTCACGTGGTGGTCACAGCAAGGCCAACAAGCCCATCTCTTGCCTGGCCTATCTGAGCACAGCAGTGGGATGTCTGGCGTCGAACACTCCTAGTGCCGCAAAACTGCTGGTGCAGTTGTGTACGCAGGTAAGCTGGTCACATTGCTTTTCCTATTGCAATGTTTATTCCCCAGTGATTCTTGAAGAACCTTTTGAAACAAAATCTTTTTGTTCCACAAGTATATGTAAAAATTAAACCTGTTTATTCTAATTGCCTCTTCAGAACTTGATTTCTGCTGCAACAGGTGTAAATCTAACCACGGTGGATGATCCAATTCAGCGTAAATTTCTACCCAGCTTTCTCCGAGGAATTGCTGAAGAAAATAAGCTTGTAACCTCTCCAAACTTTGTTGTAACTCAGGCCCTTGTGGCATTATTAGCAGACAAAGGAGCCAAACTGAGACCTAACTATGATAAATCAGAGGTTGAAAAGAAAGGTAAGTATCATACTATTGAAATACAGTCTTCTAATCGACTTGATTCATGTTTTAAAGGATGTGTTTTTGCATTGTTGTATGTGATACATTGTATAACATATAAAATTATTAAGTTTAGAACATAAAAGAAGTACATGGATACTTTGTGTCTGTATATGTAAACAAGTATTAGAAAATGTACCAAATTAATGTGGTTCTAGATTATGGTTTGAGCCACCACAAATAATCTTAGTAGTTTTCGTTAATAAAATTTGGGTAAAGGTAGAACTGTGTTATGTGATGATAACACTTTAAAAGGACCACTTAATCACTGTTCTCAGCCCAGTGTGGTGGTGCCCACCCGTAGTCCCAGCACTTGGGGAGGCTAAGGCAAGAGGATCATGAGTTTGATGAGAGAATCATGAGTGAGATTCTGCCTCAAAAAACCAACACCACCCTCCTCTCCATAAGAAAAAAAATCACTGTGCTCTACCCTTCTCTTTCTCAAGATCATTTGAGCAAGAGAGGAGCTCCTGGATTCATCAGTCCATTTCCTTGGCTGGCCGTTAAACCCCAACCCTTCTCTGTGTGCATGCAAGCGTTGGGAATCAAACCCAGGGCCTTGTGCAGGCTAAGCACGTGCTGATGTGCTGTATCCCTGAACTACGCCCCCAGCCCCAAGATCCTCTTTGAGCAGCAAAGGACAGACTTATTTTTAAGGGAATGAGTCTCTGCACAAGCCTTAAAATTTTCCCTGCTACATTCTCCATCTACTGAGTTTGCAAAACAAGGACTATGAGTTGATGTGTAATAAAATGCTTATTTGCACTGAATTAGATTTAATTTAGAATTTGATGTGATATAAGTGCTTTATATCTTGTATAGTGTATATGTTGATTAAGTGCTTTAGATTTTAGTTAAATGATTGCTTGCAAAAGTGCTAATTGTTAAATGGGTTAAGCCATGTTTGTTCATCACCACCAACTCTCACCTGAACATCATTTCACTGTTTTGTTTAAGCAGGTTTAACTGCCCAATTGTATGCCCATCCTTCCTATGATCCTTCTGCTGTAGGCCCTCTGGAGCTGGCTAATGCCCTGGCGGCCTGCTGCCTGTCCTCCAGGCTGTCCTCACAGCATAGGCAATGGGCTGCTCAACAGCTCGTGCGCACTCTTGCCGCGCATGACCGGGACAACCAGACTGCTCCCCAGACACTCGCAGACATGGGAGGCGATCTCAGAAAATGCTCTTTTATCAAGTTGGAGGCTCATCAGAACAGAGTAGGTGTTTTGGGTATAAAGTGTGTTAATCACCTGTGTAAAATAAAATAATGCCAATTTGTCAGTTTGTCTGTGTGTCTGTCTCTCTCTGTCTATTGGTCTGTCTTCTCCTTCTCTCTCACCAAGATTTTTCTGGTAGTTTCCAACTCTACTTTCTATGTATGCTGAGTTGACTTAATAGTATACAAATAGTGGATGAGAAACATATCCTAAAAACTAGCTTTAGAAAAGATGGTGGCCTTTTTATGCAGGAGGAATAGGAGTTGGCCTATTTTAATCTAATCCCTTAGATCTCTAAAGAGTTATAAGAATTTTTTTAAGAAATGAAGACTGAACCGTATTACTTGAACAATTTCAAAAACATTGCTTTGCCAGGTATGGTAGTATATATATTTCTGTAATCCCAGTACTCAGGAGGCTGAGGCAGGAAGACTGTTGTGAATTCGAGGCCAACTTGGGCTACATAGTAAGTTAAAGGTGGCTTGAACTATATACCAAGACCCTGTCTCAAAAAACAAAACAAAACAAACTCTGTCTAGTCTGCAATGTTTATTTTATAGAATATATATTTATACTTTATTGAATTAAATATTTAGTCAAAATTTTAATAGGTCTCAGACAACTGATTTGGGTTTAGGACCTTAAAGCTGTATTTAAGGCGTCGTAGCTATACTGAAGCCAGGTGTAGTGATGCACAACTATAGTCCCAGGCCTGTGGAGGTTGAGTAAGGAGGATCTTGAGTTCAAGGCCAGTGTAGGCTGCTTAGCAAGTTGAAGCCCAGACTGAACTGTATAGTGAGACCCTGACTCCAAACAAACAACAGACAAACAAACAGGTATATTCAAGCCATTTAGAAAAAAACAAGATCAGACATTGAGTTATAGCATAGATCCTTTCCTTTTACAGTTTCATAGCACATTCTTAATAGGAGTTTTTCAAATGATAAAGCCATTCGAATCAAACCTTGCTTGAATATTGCTGGACTTATCTTTTTCAACTTGTCTAGGTGATGACATGTGTTTGGTGTAATAAAAAAGGTCTCTTGGCTACAAGTGGCAATGATGGCACCATTCGGGTGTGGAATGTTACCAAGAAGCAGTACTCGCTGCAGCAGACCTGTGTGTTCAACAGATTGTGAGTGCAGTTGTCCTCATCACACCTCCTCTTGGTTGTGTAAATGTGATCAGGTTGTCACTACACTTTTAGAAACTTTGCTGTTAGAATAATATTCTAAATCTCCATTGTGTGTTTTTAACTTTCAGGGTAGTTATTCAGAAATTACAAATGAAAGCTATTTTTGTTTGGACTTAGAATTAAACAATGGTCTACTGGCAAATGCTAAATAATGAAGATTAATTTTGCATGAGTCTCTCAAGGATTGTTTGGAAAATAGAGCAATTACATTGCTTTCATATTAAAATGTAGCATTTTTTATAATTAGCCAGATATAGGTATGTTCTCCTGAGAACTTCACTAATAGTTACACAAACAGAAATCAGTAAATGCTGAATAAAAATGTGTACAACCCATACAAAACGTGAATGTCTTTGCCTATGTACTAATTAAGTGAGGATTAGTCAAGGTATCATTCTTTTATAATGTGACATTTTTCCTATGATGCTAAGTACTAGCAAATACTACCAATATGCCAACCAGCATTTTGAAAGAATGCTAATCTGTATGAATTCTTTATTTTAAGGTTTGGGGTTTAGTTTACTTTTGGATGATGGGGATTAGACTTCTATATATATATCTCTTATGTTCTAGGGAAGGGGATGCTGAGGACAGCCTTGGGTCACCCAGTGATCCAAGCTTTTCACCTGTTTCTTGGAGTATCAGTGGCAAATATCTAGCGGGGGCTTTAGAAAAGATGGTGAATATCTGGCAAGTTAATGGTAAGTGTCATGTAAATACAGGAAAATTGCCTAAGCCTTTCTCTTGCTTTATGAGTCCAACCAGTGGCTTCTCTCTACCTTGACATTCACACACTATTTCACAATTCTGAAAATCTGTGCACAGTGTAGTTTAAATGAAAAGAGCAAACCCTTGTTTTTGATTTGTCTTTCTAAGAGTTACAACCTAGTAGCTGTAAACTGAACATTCTCTTAATGTACAATTAAGTAGTCCTGAAGGAGAAGTAATGGCCACTGGATTTTAAGTTACGGTTTTGTTTTTTTTTTGAACCACTTGAAATATTTCAGTTATTTTTCTTTCACAGATACCATCTCAACAACTTATTATATCCCTCTAGAAAACAGAAATTACTATAATGTTGGGCTGATTAGTATTTTTGTTTATTTTTACCTGTTTGAGAAATAGCTATTTCACATATTTGAGCAATGACAAACCTTAACTATAATCATGTTAACTTGAACTTCAGTAATGATTGGAGGTGTGTTTGACATTTGGCACTAAATATTTTTGCTTTATTCTCTTTTATCAAGCTGTCTTTTTTGTCCTATTAATAGTTACCAAACACAAGCCTATTAATTTGATAATGATACACAGTAAATGAAGGATTCTGTCTTCATAGACTTAAGGATTAGTAGGCTATCATGAAAACTGGGCATTCCATTGAGTGTATCAATAAGCAGTAATTTTTTGTCCCTGGTGTTTTAATAACTTAAGTAAAAGCTAGTTAACATTTTCTCCCTCTTAGGAGGAAAAGGATTAGTAGATATTCAGCCTCATTGGGTATCTGCCCTGGCTTGGCCAGAAGAGGGTCCAGCTGCAGCCTGGTCAGGAGAGTCTCCAGAATTATTGTTGGTGGGACGGATGGATGGATCTCTAGGACTGATTGAAGTTGTTGATGTATCCACTATGCACCGTCGAGAACTGGAGCATTGCTATCAAAAGGATGGTAAATAACTACATTTGTATCCAGTTGAGAAAGTTCCCCCCAAATCAGAGAGATGTGTTTTGTTTTGGTTATAGCTTTTAAAACTGCTAGGTGACTATTACTCTTGGCAGTGTTTTCTCAATTTTCACTTCGTCCTTCATTTTCATTGCTGTGGTCACTGATCTGAGAGAGATTTCTGTCCCAATCTTTATCACACCTCTCTACCAAAATGCAATTAAGTCCTTCCTCTTTGCATAACTTAATGTTTATAAAAGGCTCCAAGTCTCCCTTTAAAGTTACAGCTCTCCAAGAGCAGAAAAGGTAATCATTGGTAGAGATGAACTGAGGAGATGGGAGGAGATAGAGGATTAGAATTTCTGCCTGACGAGAGATAGTAGGAGTTCTGCTTACATTTATTTCTCAGAGGTGCTTTAAGTAGAGGAATCTTGCTAGTAGTATTTGTTAGTTATTTCCGGGGAGTAGACTTAATTCAAAGGTCATAGTGCTAGCAATCTGTTAACACAGGTTTGTTTTTTTTTGTTTGTTTGTTTTTTTGAGTTTTAAAATTTTTGAAAAATTTGAAGTTTTAAAAGGTAAAAAGTCTTTCCTTCCATCCACTGAATTCCCACATTCCTGTGTCCCACCTTTATAGGTACCTACTCTTTCAGAGTTACATATATTTAAAGCAAAGATGAATATAGATTGTTAGATCATTCTGATAGAATACAGAAATACACTGAATAGGAAATATTAAAGAAGCAGAAGAAGGGGCAGATAATCCTTATGCCTTGGATTATTTCACATCTTAGTTTCAAGGTAAAGTCTTGAATTTGGTACAGTGACTTAAAATCAAGGAATTCATTTATCGTCTCTTTTTCAACAACGAATTTAAAAAAATGAGAGATTAAAAATAAGGTAATCTTTGTCACTTATAAATGACACTTTCAAAGTGTCGAATGCATTAAAAAGCTGTCGTAGACTTACCGCATTGGTTACAGTAGCATATATTTGTTTCAGAGTCTCCACCTTGTCAGTCATATGATGCCAAACCTCTCCCTTCTGTTCTTTTGTTTTTGTCATGTTAGTGTCTGTTACTTGCATTGCGTGGTTCAGTGAAGACAGGCAGTTTGCAGTGGGATATTTCGATGGAAAGCTGCTGCTGGGAACAAAGGAACCCCTTGAGAAAGGAGGCATTGTTCTAATTGATGCACATAAGGTAAATGTAGCTTCACCAGATGGTTACTTTTTCTTCCATTTTTGCTATAGTATTTCTCAATACTTGTTTTTAAAAAAATTTTTTTTCACATCGCCCACTTATGATTTAATATTTTACATAGTCTTTGGACCATGTATGTACATGGAAACTTGTATTGAAAAACATCAAGCAAGAAAAAATTAGTAAAATCAAAGCAGTGCTATAGTGATATTGTGAGAATATCCCCTCTTCACAGTGCCTTCCCAGAAATTCCACTTATAGAAGATGATTTCTTGCCCTTAGGCAGAAGTTGCCAATTTAAAAATTTACACAACTACCTAGGCAAGTAACACAAATGCATGAAACCAGGAAGGTTTAAAAAAAATCAGAAGAGGAAAGTGGATGCACCTGGAAAATATAATGTTGCACGAAATAAACCAGACACACAAACTTAAATACTGTATAGTATCTCTAATTTGAATAAGGAAAAGTACAAACAAAGAATAGTAAAGGATAAATAGAAGGAGAGCAGGGCTGGCTCTCTTGCAAATAGGAAGGTGTGCAAGAGAGCATGGATGAGGCCCGAGGTGGATGGGAAAGGGAGTAAGTAAGACCAAGATAGTCTATGTACAGAAGCCTTGGTACCTCAATGCCTGTGAACATCGTATGCCATAAACATGAGCTCACATTAACAATGTCAACAGGAATGAAAATGGGAAAAGGGGATTTAGAGGAGGGGAGGAAGAGGGCAGAAAGAGGGGATGGGGATTAAAAAAAGAAGCAAGTCATATTACGTACATGTACCTATTCCCCAAGATGATTATAAACCACATATACTGAGAACATGTACTGATAAACTAAAAATAGAAGAAGAATCAGAAGAATATACAGCCATAGAAACACAGAACATGTCCCAGATTTTCATAAGTGTTTGCTCATTTGGTGTGAGGGTTGCTTTTTTTTGCCTTAGTTTTTTTTTTTCCAACTGTGGTAATTGCCAATCAATAAAATGACTTTTAATAAATGTAGGTACAAATGAAAGATAACATATCCTTTCAGAGTCAAAATTTCATAATTTATCCAACTTAACATTTCTTGTGCTTTGTCTGTACTTAATGTAGACTACATTAAAGGGCAAAGTGACAAAGTGGTTGGGAATAATATGGCAGTATCTTGTTCACATAAACTGTTGATTTCAAAATAACTGAATGTTAGAAGTACCGGTCATAAATTATAGAAATTAAAGTATTTCTTTGTAAAGGAAGCATTATTTTGATTTGTTTTTCCTCCCCCTACCATTTTAAGGATACTCTTGTTAGTATGAAGTGGGACCCAACAGGTCATATTCTTATGACATGTGCCAAAGAAGAAAATGTGAAACTCTGGGGGCCTATTTCGGGATGCTGGCGCTGTCTGCATTCACTCTGTCATCCATCTATCGTAAATGGCATCGCGTGGTGCAGCCTTCCAGGGAAAGGATCCAAGTTGCAGTTACTAATGGCTACGTATGTCATGAATTTGTCTGTCTTAATTTTTATGTTAGTATAGACTGTTATCTCCATTAAATGTGGCTTCTTACTAGTTTTAGAACAGTGTTTTGCCAATTACTGTTCATATAATATGTAATGATAAGACAAAAACCTCAGAGAAATGAGTACTTTTCCAGTGTGAAACTTGGTATATATGTGTTTTTTTTTTTTTTTAAAGTGGCTGTCAGAATGGCTTAGTGTGTGTTTGGCGTATCCCACAAGATACCACACAGACCAGCATGACTGGTTCTGAAGGATGGTGGGACCAGGAGTCAAATTGCCAGGTAATGTTCTGGTGTTTTTTTGTTTTTTGTTTTTCAGTACCGGGGCTCGAACTCACAACCTCGTACTTGCCAGGCAGGTGCAGTGCCACTGACCTATATCCCTGCCCTGTTCTGGAGTTTTTGAAGATGTTTATCTGAAGCCATAAATTGTGCATGTTATCAAAAGTAATTCTCCTTCCGTGAGATACTCACTGCCATTCCCCAAAGAGCAAGATCTACTAGGGAATTGTAAATCACTGTCATACTTTGTGTGCACAAGTTAGCTTGATTTTTCCGTAAGTCAGAGACATTATAAATTGCTTGTTAAGGTTATTTAATGCGTTGTGATCATTAGGATAGTGATGAGTAGAACAGATGCCAAATAGACCAGTCCTGCCTTTGGTATAGGTAAGTAGGAACACCATGGGAGGCCCAGAGTGCCTCCACTTGATGCCAGGAGTCCACCTATGAAGAATGGTTCCTTTATCGTAAACAGAAGTCACAGTTCCTTAGAGAGCCAGCTACATAAGTAATGTAAAGTTCATGATGCTGGGAGTTAGAAGGTGAAGGTGGAGAAAACAGTTCAAAACAGAACAACCCGAGAAGCAAGAAGCACCCTCGTCCTCATATGAAAAGCACTGCTGACTGTTGCTCTCTAGGGTTGGCAGCCTGTTACTGTCAGAGTGTCTACCTTTTTAATGGAAGCCCCACACCCAGTGTTTTAAGCAAAACCTTCCAATATTAAAAATTGGCACCTGACTTGAAATTCTTTAAAACACCGAATGGCTAGTCAAATTGTCTTCCTCAACTCGCAGTTATTTTCCATTTGGACTGTGACGTGGATGCCTGTGGGTGAAGCCCCTCTGTGTCTCTGGATGAATGTGTACATCAGTGTTACCTCTGTCATGACTAGAGGGGAGAGGGAGCTGAAGGGCAGCATGGACGGTGGAGGTGGGGGAAGGAGCAGCCAGTGCTCTGGTAGGAGGGAACTGTCACAGAAATGAAAATGCAAGCAGTAAAGGTAAACCTGGTTTGCTCTTTGTCCTATCAGGTGGCCTGTGGAATGGCCTTACTTTATACTTTTAAAACCCACAGAACAAACATGTTGGTTAGACACAGTCTGTGTGACAGAACCATCAGCCAACGAAAAGAGGAACCTATCTGTATGCAATCACCATGTGAATTCACAGGTGTTGGGGGATGAAAATGAAAATTACAGAACACTGAAGTGGTTTAAAAGCAGAAGTCAGAGCTACACAGTAGTACACGCCTGTAATCCCAGCTGCTCAGGTGACTGAAGCTGGAGGATCACAAGCTCGGGATCAACCTGGATAACTTAGCCCCTGCTTCAAAGTGACATTCCTAAATGGCTAGGGATGCAGCTGAGTGGCACAGCATTTCCTGACATGTACAAGGCCCTAGGTTCCATTCCCAGCATTGCTCCCCCAGCAAAAGAACTTTTCTGTCTGCAGGATACTTGGAACTTTGAAACGTAGTAGGAAGATAGAAAATTAGTTAGAAAGCCGGGCCTGGTAGCGCATGCCTGTAATCCCAGCACTCAGGAGGCTGAGACAGGAGGATCGTTTCAAGTTTGAGACCAGCCTGGGCTACAAAGTGAGCTCAAGGCCAGTCTGAATTTCATAGTGAGACCCTGTCTCAAAAAGACAAAGGCTGGGGATTTAGCTGAGTGGCCTAAGCACCTCCCTGGCAAGTGCGAGGTCACGAGTTCTATCCCTGGTGCCGCAAAAAAAAGGAAAGAAAGAAAATTAGAAGTAAAGGGTGGAACTAAGCTTCAGCAAAGGAGATTGAGGCTCATAGTTCATTATTTATTCAGTAAAGCTAATTAGTCCTTGTGAGAAGTGTCTTTCTCCAACACTCAGTTCTATACTGAAATGTACAATTTCCAAAAAATGAATTGTCTGACCTATTAATTGTTTTAATTTCAATATATGATAAAAATTATGAATTGCAGGATGGATATAGGAAGTCGACAGGAGCCAGGTGTGTTTATCAGCTGCGGGGACACATCACTCCCGTGAGGACCGTTACTTTTAGTTCTGATGGGTTGGCCCTGGTATCTGGTGGACTTGGTGGGCTCATGAACATTTGGTCTTTAAGGGTAAGAGCACAGATTTTATTTTTATGTTAAGGAGAATTTTTACAGTAACAAGTATATATGATAAAAATTAACTAATGCTCAGAATATGTTATAGAATAATATCTTGAATACTCAAATTCTTTTAAGAATCCTCTACCCTTTAATTTTTTTACTGGTCTTTTTAAAGTCACCTAGGCCCTAGAGAATTGGGTAATGAGTAAGCAATTGGACTGTGTTGAATTTAGCTAAAATACAGATTTTTAGAAGATGTTGTTTTGAATATAAAGTATAGATTTTAAATTTGAATGATGTCTAAGGTTAAGTGATGAGTGTTGATAAGTATACTTCGTTTTAGGATGGCTCTGTCTTGCAAACTGTTGTGATAGGCTCTGGAGCTATTCAGACCACAGTATGGATTCCAGAAGTTGGAGTAGCTGCTTGTTCAAACAGATCAAAGGTAATACTAGAGTTATATCAAGTCACAGGTTATTAGGAATGGTAGTTTGAGCACCTTAGTTCACAGGGGAGACTTCTGATACTGAAAGGATTGTTACTTATGCAAAATAATGCAGCTACTTTGTGGGAGAAAGAATTAGAACCTAGGTCTCTCTCTCTTTTTTATTTTATATTTATTTATTTATATTTTTATCTTTTTGAGACTGGATCTCATTATGCAGTTCAGGCTGGCCTTGGGCTCACTTTGTAACCCAAGCTGGTCTCGAACTCACAACAATCCTCCTGCCTCAGCTTCCCAAGTGCTGGGATTACAGCAGTGCGCCACCACATTTGGCAAACCTAGGTCTCTTGATTCATTGTCCAGTACTTTTTTACTGCTCACTGGGCTGTGAGGAGAGCCCTTAATTTTTTTTTTTTCGGTTGAGACAAGGTTTCACTGTGTAGTTCAGGCTGACCTTGAGCTCATGATGATCCTCCTGCCTCAGCCTCCCAAATGCTGGGATTACAGGTGAGCACCATCACAGCCTGTCAAAAGCACCTAATTATAGAATGATTTCATTTCCTCCAGAGGATAGAAATTTTGACTTTCTGCTATCATTTTTTTCTTTTTGTCTTTTTTCTTCCTGCCATCATTTTTGACAAAGCACTAAACCAGTGATGTGTGAGCCTTTTGGAGCTTTCAGTGATACAAATAGCCTTCTGTAGCATGTGTGCCATAGTTCTGTCACCACTACATGAAACTATCTCAAGAGAACTTTCTCTGAAAAAAAGTATCTCGAAGACTTAACTCATTTTTGCAAAATATATCTTGGCTTTCAAATTTAAAATTCTAGTAAAATACTGGCAGCCTGCCATGAGGTAGTTCTGTGGTATATTATCCCCCATAGGATTGTTGCTCATTCTCTTAAATATTAGAGCAAATGTACTACTTTGGCTTACATTTTATGTGGCTAAATAATGTTAAACTATCATTTGAACATGTAGTCTGACTAGGAGTGAATTGTAAAAATAACCCCCTTCTAGGAATATTTCATATAATGTCTTCAATATTAAGAGTATTTCGTGTAAAGCCTGAGTAAATGAACCTGTGTTAAAAAATCATAGAGCCAGAGTAGAACAGTTCTGCTGCTTCTGCATATGTTTTCCTTGGTAGACAGACAGCTTCATCTTCTAGTGTTCCTGTGTTCATGTCAGGCTTTTGAAATATACTACATACTTTGTCCTTTTAAGTCCCGCAAAAGAGCAAGTAATTGACACTGTTTCCTTAAAGAGAATCAGCTAAGCCAAGGTAGTTCACACATTTTACCATTTCTTTTTCACTCATTTTACTTACACAAAATTTAAAGTGCTCTGAAGTTTCATACACACTAAAAGTACAGCCTTTCGGGATGTGAAATGTTAAAGAAAAACAAAGATGTTTAATGCAGTTACTGAAATAAATTTCTCAGATTGAATAATGATAGCATTCTCTTCTTTAAACGTTCATTGTGTGACATAATTTGTTTTCAACTAGGATGTTTTGGTCGTGAATTGTACAGCAGAATGGGCCGCTGCCAATCATGTGTTAGCAACCTGTAGAACGGCCCTGAAACAACAGGGTGTGCTGGGATTGAACATGGCCCCCTGCATGAGGGCATTTTTGGAGCGACTGCCCATGATGCTCCAGGAGCAATATGCGTATGAAAAGGTAATGTGAATTACGGCTTTGAATTTATCCCCAAGAGCATGAAGTCCAAGGAAAAAAAAAAGCAGTTATTTGGGCAGATTCAAATGAAATCAGTTGTGCCTAAAACAGTTGATCAGTAGTTTTTCAGTGTAAAATAAAACCATAATCCTTAAATTTATAATATTTACATCATTCTTTTGCAGATAATTTTTTTCACTCCGTAACTTCTTCAAATATCTGTGCCTTAGTGTATGATACCACTTTTCTGACCCATGTGTGTTTGTGTGGCTGTGCATTGTTAGGGGGCTACTTAGGAGTGGATGTGGATGTCAGAGTGTACATCCTCCTGGTTACCGAGTGATTGTGGAAAGTTTAGTAGAACAGCTAGGGCTGGACTGAGAAGGGTCATTAAATACTAGAATGAAGAACTCGAATTAGGACCTGTTGTCTAGGCAGTGACCCTAAGGAGCCTGTCTCCTAGCTCTCAGTGTCACAGCGTGTCCCAGGCAGAACTCTCTGGGTCTTGTTTCCTTGTTTCTTTGCCAGGCTACCTTAATATAGTCAGCTGTTACCACACACAGTGAATTTCCCTGAGGTATTTGACTGGTTTGTCTTTCCTAACCCTCGGTCTCTCTGAGTTGCTCTGCCCTGACGAGGAAGTTCCATTCCCCTTTGATGGCTACCAGTATTCTCTCGGTAAAAGAAGAAATGTGAGAAGAGGCAGATCTCTAGTTTAGTTGGGGAAAAAATAATCTAATGAAAATATATTACACACATAGTGATACCCAGATTGGATCCTAGAGCAGAAAAGGAGTCGTAGTGGGAAAATCAGATTAAGCTCTGTGATTTAGTTAGTGTTGTGCCAACATTAGTCTTAGTTTTGATAAACGTTCCATGGTTCTGCAAGATGCTAACCTTAAAGGGAGCTGAGTAAAGAGTACAATATATGGAAATTCTCTGTACTAGCTGCGTAATTCTGTAACGGTAGAATTACTTTAAAAGAAAAAGCTTAAAAGTAGTAACCAAAATAGGATTATAAGCTTTCAGAACAGAGTAAGTTAATTAATTAGTTAATTTTTTTTGAGCGTTAGTTAATTTAGAATATTTGCCACAGGCTCCTAACATAGCGTCTTTGCGCTTTAGCCTCACGTGGTTTGCGGTGACCAGCTCGTTCACAGCCCCTATATGCAGTGTCTGGCTTCCCTCGCCGTGGGACTTCACCTGGATCAGCTGTTGTGCAGCCCTCCGGTGCCCCCACACCACCAGAACTGCCTCCCTGATCCTGCATCCTGGAATCCAAATGAGTGGGCCTGGTTAGAGTGTTTCTCCACCACCGTCAAAGCTGCCGAAGCCCTGACCAATGGCGCCCAGTTTCCAGAGTCTTTCACTGTTCCAGATCTGGAGCCTGTTCCAGAGGATGAGCTCGTACTCCTAATGGTGAGTGTACCGCCAGCTCCTGTTACTTGTCACCGAGGTTGCGCTGTGGAGGTTTGGCGTGCTGCGGACCCTTAATCACTTCTTGCTAGCTTGAAGAGCTGGAGGCGTGGACGTGGATAAACTGAAGTAGGTGATGGCTGGCCTCTGTGGCGACAGAGATTGGTTGTGTTAGCGCTCTGGCGCTCTTGTAAACTGCTGGCTCTCAATGACACATCCTTATTTGTATATATTTTAGCATTTTCTCCTGGTCATATTGTGAGATTTGAGCCACATAAATATTTTATTTTATTGGAACTTTAGTTGTGCCCTTAGTCAGGGTCAGATAAGAATATGAAAGAGCGCTGAAGTTGCCGTGTCTTTGTAGTTGTGTTTGAGACTATCTAGCCCTGGAAATGTGATGCGGGTAAATGCTTGTGTAGATGAGTGCAGTCCAACACTTGATCTAACAGCTCCTTTAATCAGTAAAGATACAGACATTGGAACGTAGAAGTATAAACACAGTATGGAGCAGACAAATATAAATTGAGGAAAATATTCTAAATACTGTACAGATAGTCAACCCAGATATGTGATTTTGTAGCTATAGAAACCGATGCCTAAAATGATTGAGAGACCTACCCAGAGCTACACAGGGGGTTGACCGGGACAGTGGCTCTTGTATGTGACCTTGCACCTGTAGGTGCTCAAGAAACACAAATGGTTCGTTTTAAATCACCATGCCTAGAGTGACAGCGAAAGAGCATATAAAAAGGGAATATTAGCAATGCATAAAATCAAGTTTGAAATGATTATAAAACTGCTCTTAAAAAAACTGCACTTGTCAGCTGTCATGCTGTGTGTCTGTAGTTCCATCTGTTCGGGGGAGTAAGGCAGAACAATCCCTTGAGCCTAGGAGTCTGAGGCCCGCCTGGGCAACACACTGTGACTCTGACTCAAAAGAAGTAATAATAAAATAAACTTCTCTTGTCTTAATATTACCCCATTCTACTTGAGAAAGAAGAATTTGTTGTTAGAAGATTTTGATGTTAGTTGGGAACAGATACGCAGATTGTTGCTTAGCAGTCTTGATTCTGACGCGTGCTCTGTCTTGCAGGATAACAGCAAATGGATCAATGGCATGGACGAACAGATCATGTCTTGGGCAACTTCCAGACCTGAGGTCAGTCGATGTGGATAACAATTCTCGGTCACTAAGTACATGTGCTTTTGCATCCTGGTGTCTCATGCAGAGTACAGCACACACTTAGTACTCTGTACATGCTTGTTTGAACAAAGGATGAGTAATTTTTAGGTGATTGTTGTTTCCTAGGACTGGCACCTGGGAGGTAAATGTGATGTCTACCTGTGGGGCGCTGGGAGGCATGGACAACTGGCAGAAGCTGGAAGAAATGTAATGGTGCCTGCAGCAGCTCCCTCATTCTCACAGGCCCAGCAAGTAAGTCCCAGAGGAAAACATGGAGAATCTTGGAAACATACAGTTCTGTTCTTTTGCTGTCAGTAATTCATTGTGGGAAGATTCTTAACTTAGTCATACAGGCCTCATACATCTCTTGAGTAAAGTTGTACATAGTTAAGGATTGTAAGAGAAATCATACTTTGATCAATCTTTCCCCTTTAATTAAAGTCAGGTATTCTTGGTATATGTGGAGTCAGTTCACATGTTCATGTGCTAAAGCTAGATAATGAACGATAATATTTTTATTTATGTGTTTCTACCCTAGGTCATTTGTGGTCAGAATTGTACCTTTGTCATCCAGGCCAATGGCACAGTGTTGGCCTGTGGGGAAGGAAGTTATGGCAGATTAGGACAAGGAAATTCAGATGACCTTCATGTGTTGACAGTTATTTCAGCCTTACAAGGTAAACTTGTCCTTAATTTTAAAAATGGTCAGAAGCCAGGTCTGGTGGCACACACCTGTAATCACAGCACTCAGGGAGGCTGAGGCAGGAGGATTGTTGCAAGTTTGAGACCAGCCTGGGCTTCAAAGTGAGCTCAAGGCCAGCTTGAATGGCATAGTGACACCATGTCTCAAAAAAAGCAAAAGGTCAGAAACCAGCTTAGCTGTGGGGATATTTGCTCCTATTGGAACTCTTTCCACAGCTTTGGCAGATAAAATCATAGGCTTTTCACTGACATTTGAGTTCTCATTTAGGCATCGTGCGGTCTTAATTTCCATATTTTAAGGTATATTATTTTTTAAGTTATTTATAGCAGCAATGCTAGAATTCAGTGATACATAAATAACTATCTTTGAGACTCATTTAAGATTGTAAACACATTCTTTAAAGTCATGAAAGTATAATTAGGCTACTATTAGTAGCAGTAGCAATCGTGTATATGTTTCCTTAAAAATAAAAATTAGTTTATATGAAATATCCACATGTGCTAAAAACTTTAAAGGGTATCTCTGCCAGAGTTCTGAGAGACTTGGAGAAAGAATAGCTGTGGAAAAATCACTGGAGGAGCCCCTGGCCTGATCCCTTAATGAACTTTTACTGCTGCCTAAGCCCATACAGAGAGCACAGAAGGACTTTTAGTAAACATTTACCGGTGACAGTGAGTTCAGAACAGATTTCTGAGAAGCTGTAAGTTGTTTTCCTAGCAGTCTGGATAGAATGGCACAACAGTGGAGATGGGAACACGAGCTGGGTTCCTAGGTGTTCCTCTGGTCCCTGATTCTGGGCACAAGCTGCTAGACCTTTTTGTGATTCAGTTTCCACAGTCATAAAAATGGAGATGTTGGGATCTGCCTCCTGTGTTTTGTGTGAAAATAATGAGACAGTCTCTGGAAAGCCGTTGTAAACCTACTGGGTTTCTTCTCTGTTCCAGGCTTCGTGGTGACCCAGCTGGTGACTTCCTGTGGTTCTGATGGGCACTCAATGGCCCTGACGGAAAGTGGAGAAGTCTTTAGCTGGGGAGATGGCGATTACGGTAAACTTGGCCACGGGAACAGCGACAGGCAGCGGCGACCTCGACAGATCGAGGCCTTACAAGGAGAAGAGGTGGTGCAGGTCAGGCTGGACCTGGATAAGTTTGCCTTTGGATGTGAATGTACTGGTTGTTGAATATCATTCTTAAATTTAGGCAGCAGGAAATAATAATAACAGTACATCACACAGGCATTTTAGAAGATCCACTGTTTTTGATTGTACAGATTTATTCTTGAACTTGTCAGATGTTTGAGTGGATTTTGGTGTTACAGTGGACTTCTTTTTCCTGAGTCAACTGGTTGGCCAAGGGTGGGGTGCTGCTACTCTTGGAAGAAACACCAAGGAATTGAGCTGATACCCAGGCAAAGAGAAGGCTTTGTTTTTAACCTGTTTTTGTTACAAAAGCTGAGTCTATACACATTTTCTGAAAATCAGTGATCTAATCTAAAATAATACTGTAAAATTGTGCAGCGCCCTAGAGTTTACCAAGAATTTTCCCATTCATTATTTCCTTTTGTGTAGACCAATTGTATCCATCAGAAAAGAAGCAACAATCTGAGACTGATGAGATAGATCAGCCTTCAGGGGGTCAGAAAGCCACTTAGGCAGTTAGAATGTAGTGATCTTAAAGATCTGATTTATCAGTTGAGTTTATTGCTATATTCATAACCAAAGGCGACTGATTGATCGATTTATTGATTGATTTCTTAGTATCCCCTCTTCTTAAAAACCTTTTCCTCTCTGTTTCTATCCTAGATGTCTTGTGGCTTTAAGCACTCAGCAGTGGTAACTTCAGATGGCAAACTTTTTACCTTCGGAAATGGCGACTATGGACGCCTGGGTCTTGGAAACACCTCTAACAAAAAACTCCCAGAGAGAGTGACTGCACTGGAAGGATATCAGATTGGACAGGCATGGAATAAGTCAATACGATGGTCTAGCTGATCATACGTTCTTATCTCTCCTGCATGCAGTTAGATATTCTTCTTTCAGTAGACCAGGATCACTAGTTGTGTAATCTCTGTACATTTTGTTTGGTCTAACTGATAAGTCTGTGTGGCTTTTTCACAATGTGAAAATACACATTTTAGGTCAGTTTGTTTTATATGACAAATGATGCCCTGATTTCAGCATGTGAATATTTTAAAAATATCCTCCATAAAGTACTAATACAACTTGCTGTAAAACCTTTAAGCAACAGATTTTTGTGTTTCCTGTCTGGCTCCCTGTAGTTGAATGGCTGAATGCAGCCTCATTGTTAGCTACCTCTCTGAAACAATAGTTTTCCCAGCTGTGATGACAGAGTGTTTCTTAGCAATGGAGTCAGATATGTTCATCTTTCCCTGTATCATTCCTAAGCCTATCCAATGTGAATGGGTGTTTTTGAGTGAATGTACTTCCCCCCCTGCCTTTTATACTCCTTGATTCTTAATTGGCCACAAATGTTTAAAGGATTTCACTTTGAAAAGTTATTTGTGGACAGTAGATATCTAATTTCCCATTTTGTTTAAAGTAGCCTCTGAAGTGAGACTCTTTGGATACATGTTGATTTTTTCAATGGCGTGGAAAAGAGGGTCTCAGAAACTGGGTTGTATGTTTTGGGTCTTGTGCTTTGCCTTACTGAACTCCCTGTGGTTTCTCCAGGTGGCCTGCGGGTTAAACCACACTTTGGCGGTATCGACAGATGGCTCCATGGTGTGGGCTTTTGGAGATGGAGACTATGGAAAACTAGGCTTAGGAAATTCCACTGCAAAGTCTTCCCCCCAGGTCAGTTTTTGCCTTTTATCTAGGTTTTCAGGCAACATAAAGTAGTTTACATAGGAAATTTCAATTTTCTGTTGCTCATTCTTGAATGCGCAACTTTCTAGATCTAGATTTTAAATACAGTATCAAAGCTAAACTGGATGTGAAAATTCTGCAAGGATAAGCCTCTGTCTCCACGGACAGGCCAAACACTAGGTCTATATCCCGTTAGAGAAGAAATAGACATACATCTCCTGCATGTCTTGTGGAGGGAATTTTGGACAGTTTTTGTAACCCTCTGCTTGCAGTTGCTATTTCAGCTTATTATTCCCACTGAATGATATGGGTATACAACGTTTTTTTTTTGTTTGTTTGTTTGGTACCGGAATCAAACTCAGGACCTTGTGCTTGCCAGGCAGGTGCTGTGCTGCTGAGGGGTATACAACTTTAAACAAAACAAAACAAAACAAAACACAGTATAAAGAAAACTGGAGTATAAACAAATATTTTAGAAGCTATTAATCATGCTTTAGAAGGTTTCTTGGCTCTGAAGAATACCAGCTACACAGGTTTTTGGGGTCTTGTTTTTTTGCGTTTTGTTTTTGCTTGGAAGAGGTGGTACTGGAGATTAAACTCAGAGCCTTCACACTGAGCTACATCCATAGCCCTTTTTGTTTTTTTATTTTTAGATAGAATCTCCCTAGTCATTAAGTTGTCCAAGCCGGGCTCAAATTTGCTATCCTCCTGCCTGAGCCTCCCAGAGTATTGGGATTACAGACATCCACTGCTGCTCGGTGTCTATGCAGTGCTCTCGTGTGGGTTATCTGGAACAAGCAGTGTGATTTACAAGTATTTAATTTATATTTAACTTCAGATTCACTACCATACATAGTCTTGACAGCCCCACGGCTGAATATTCAACCAGGGATGCAGAGAGGCAGGAAAGCCCTTGCTGGGCAACATAGAAAACAGCTGCTGTCACTCCTGAGGGCTGATATTGTTGGACTAGTAGGGAACCATCTCTGGCTTCCCAGTCTCACAGTGTTCTTGAAAGGGTCCTGGGATTCTCTTTGGTCTCCATTGGCCAGCAGAGTGCTTTCCCTCTGCTCGGCCTGGTGTTGGCCACAGCACCCTGGCCCCTGTACCCTCTCTCCCCGCAGTCAGCCAGTTCACAGAGCAGCAGGAGAAAATAACATTTAGGAGCGTGGATTCGGGTGGAGCGGGCAGGTAACAATTAGTATTTTTATGGGGAGATAGTGTTTATACATTCAAAAGTGATTTTTTTCTCATCGTTTTACAAGTGTGTGCCTTACACTTTCATTTGCAGAAAGTTGATGTTCTTTGTGGAATTGGAATAAAAAAGGTTGCTTGTGGAACCCAGTTTTCTGTTGCTTTGACCAAGGATGGCCACGTGTACACCTTTGGTCAAGGTGAGATCATTTTTCGTTTACATTGCTTTTCTCGTGCACACATGCATTATGGAAATATCTGCTTACCAGTCATATAAAAAAAGTGCTCTGAATCAAGTAAATTTTATTCTGGGTCACAGTAGCTACTATGCCCCCTATTTGCTGTCTGCTTTCCACTCTTGTTTCATGAACTTTGAGGGAATTAAAGCTCCTCATGCTAGCATCACCCCTCATGCTGGAAGCGTTCTTGCCAGGGTCTCTTCCTTCCACTTTCTGTACCTCTGTTGTGCTGCCACAGATACTGCCCTAGCCACCTGTGCTCCGCTGTGCCTGCCCCATTCCCCACCCTTCCAGGAGCTGTGGCTGCAGATTCTTAGCACCGAAGCGATGACAGGCATTCAGGGCTCAGCTCCTGAGTGGATTCACAGCCAGGCATCCTCAGGAGTCTCTTTAGTAATACGTTTTCCTCAGCGGAACTTCTTGTTAAGTTATAGTGACTGCGGGGTGTGTGAGGTAGGTATGAGAAAGACAAAGTGTGACTGAAGTTTCTCGGCATGGGAGAACCTTGATTCCACTAATTGAGGAATGAGCTGGTTTATGGGAAAGGAGGTTAAGGAGCTTAGTTTTAGTCACGTCAAATGGAGCCTTCTGACCTTGACACATGTAGAGAAATGTCCAGCAGGCCATTGAGAATTTAGATCCAGAACTCCAGCGATTGGCTATAGAGGTTTGGGCTTCCAACGTTAGTTTCATAATGGTAGTAGTGAAAGCCTTTGCTAAGAGGATCCAACAACCTGAAGAGTGTGTATAACAAAAAGAAAGTAGGACTCTGAGGGATGTGAGTAAAGGCCAGGTGAGTAAGTGCAGGCCAGGCAAAGCCTTGGGAAAGCTGGCTTTGAAAGGAGCTGGCGAGTTGGGGTAACATGGAGCCTCTGAGCGACAGTGGGTGCTCAGGCCACATTATCAGAAGGTTACGCAGAGCCCTCCTGGGCTGGCGCCTGAGGAGCAGCCATGCAGGAGGTGTTTAGGAGCCCGCTTATGGCTTTGAGGGTACATTTTCAGTGCAGCAGGCACATGCAAATCCAGCTGCAGACGGTGGCCATGACACGTCAGTCTAGAGGGCATCAAGCAGCAGGGCTGACCACTTTCTAGAAGTTTGGCAAAGCAAAGAGAAAAGCTGGATAGAAATGTCAGAAGAAGATAGATTGAGTGGCATCTTTATTGAGAATGCAGGAAATTTCAGATTCCTTTTTGAACTATGCCAGTTCTTTCAAATATGATACTAAGGAGCCTCTAAGTTTGAAATAAGCTGCTGGTTTTAGATTTAATTCTTTATTTTTATGAAAGAATCTACAGTCTGGTGTAACTCGTTAGATAGTAGCTTTTGCCCCACTGAGTTATATACTATGTCATTGCAATTCTGCCATGAAAAGTCAAAGGAGTAGGAAACATAAAGGACTGTGGTGTGCCATTCGTACTACTTTTGCCGTTTTTTCAGATCGCTTGATTGGCCTTCCTGAGGGGCGTGCCCGCAATCACAATCGGCCACAGCAAATTCCTGTCCTCGCTGGAGTGGTCATTGAAGACGTGGCAGTTGGAGCTGAGCACACACTTGCTTTAGCATCAACTGGAGATGTGTATGCCTGGGGGAGCAATTCAGAAGGGCAGGTAAATCTCATATTCTAAAAATCTGACACTGTTCCTCTTGCAAGAAAGGGATAAGCTAGGACATCCCTAATGTCTACCACAGTGTTCTAGGAACAGCACTTTGCCATAGGACTGATTATTTTGTGAGTCCAGTTATGCATCTGTCTCTCAGTTAAGGAAGTATTATACCATGGTTGAAAAAAAAGATCTGGCAGTACAGAAGAGTGATTAAAGGGATCACTTGGGCCTGTGTGTGTCCACACACATATGTGACAAGTGTCTGGCACATAGTACACTGCACTACCTATTGTCACATCATCATTACTATAGTAATATATGAGCCCAGAACCTGAATATCAGTTGGTCAGATAAAGGAAAGAATGAAACAACAATACCTTTGTATCTTGTAATATGACTGTGTATAAAGTATATTTGTGTTTGTGGAGGAAATCTTGTCATCCCCCATTACTCACCAGAGTAAACTGAGTCTCTGAGAAAATAAGACTCGAGGTTAATATGTTCAGTCCACTCATCTGTATATGAAGAAGGAAGAGACTTTGGTGGGAGATGTCCAAGCTGCCTGCTGCAACAGTAGCTTTTACCCCACCTGAAGAGACACCTCCCCTCCCCCCACGCATCCACTCTGGATCTGGTTGCCCATCAAGCCAGGGACCCTGAAGTTCTGGTCTAGGATTATCCATAGTAGCCTCGGTTTGGTGTCCTCATCACACATTAACAGACAAGGTAGCTGCTCATCATTGTGGCTGCAGGTTTCCTTAGCAAGAGGAGAGTCATGTCGAAGACACCTTTGGGAATAATTCCCTGGCTGGACCTCACTACGAGCCTCCCTGTTGATGTCGAGTTGCTCAGCCAGTGAAACACTGCGACCAGTCAGACCCTAAGAGCAGAGATGTGGAGATCCACATGTGTTTTTATATGCGTTTATTGTTACACAGAAGCCAACACGCTTTTAAGTAAAAGCTCTACAGATCATTCTGTTGTTTTAACTTTACAAGAACTCACTCCCTTTCCAAGCTGGAATCCAAGGAAGTGTTTGGTTGTTAAGACTAATCTGCAGGATTTGGAACGGCCTTGTCACAGCTTAGTGTTCGGGAGACAGTTTGAGCTGTGAGGACCATTATGACTAAGAAAAGTCAGGGTTTATTTTATTATTGATGCTGGTGCTCGGTGCACACTGAATCGTCTTGACTTCTTCTCTCCCTCTATTGCATGTCTGTGTGCTCGTCACTTGTTCCAGCTTGGCCTAGGCCACACCAGTCATGTTCGAGAACCAACCCTGGTAACAGTTCTGCAAGGGAAGAGCATTCGGCAGATCTCGGCTGGCCGTTGCCACAGTGCCGCATGGACAGCACCGCCTGTGCCACCAAGAGCACCGGGTGAGGGGCCAAGTGTCCACGCTCCTGCAGCTGCTCTTTCAGCACAGTGCCACTGCACTGTCTGCTTTGCAGTCCAGCCTCTCTCAGAAACACCATGCTTTGCTCCCCCATACTATAGCTACTCCACAGTAGGCGTTTCTCCTGCTGACCTGGGACGAAGCAGTCCTGCTCTGCAGTCCCAAGAGAAGAAAACCTATCACTTAGGCAAGCAAAACTTAATGATTTCAGAGCAGCAAGTGTGTATGATATATATATATGACAAACAGCTTTCTATGGTCCACTGTTAGCATTAAAGATTAAAAGCCCTTAAGCAGTGCATGCTGGTCCACTTAAAATCCCAGCTACTCAGAAGCCTGAGGCAGGAGGATCACAAGTTCCAACCAGCCTGGGCTTCTTAGCAACAACCTGTCTCAGGAAGAGTTGGAGGTGCAGCTCAGCACTCCGAGTTCAATTCCCAGCCCCACCCCTCAGTAACAAAAGGGACGGGAAAAGATTAAAAGTCCTGGGACCATTTGCCAACTTCGTCACCCCAGGGACCCACTGGAAGCACTGGCTCAGCAGGTCCACTTGCTGCCACTTCACTCCAGCGTATGGCAGCGCTGTCCCTAGCTTTCTGCTGCTTGTTTTACTTTTAATGTATTATGAAATCCTTACAGATTACTGGAAAACCTTAAACAAGAATATAATGCTCTTGTACACTGAACAGCCTGCAGTGGACACTGATTGAACCCTTCGTCCATGTCCACAAATGCAGCCGCTGCCTGGGTGGTGGCATCGGTTATTCTGAGGCAGTTCTCTGTGTTGGGCTGTTTCTTATCCTGGCCTTCAAGCCCTTCGTACTGTCCCATGGAGTCTTGGACACCAGAACTCATGAAGCATCAACATTCTCGTTCCTTTTTCTAACCTCTCTTGTATTGGTCAGCTTTCCATTGCCGGGACGAACTGTTGGACACCATAGTGTAGAGGAAGGGACGTTTACTTTGGTTCAGTTTGGAGGTTTCGGTCTTGGGTCATCTGCTCATCTGGCTCCCAAGCGGAAACCTGGCAGAGGAAAGCTGCTCAACTCATGGCATCAGGGAAGAGCAAGGGGACAGCCTGAGAGGAAGCAGCCAGGGTCCGGATGTAGCCCCGCTCATGCCCCAGGACCCACCCAGACATGCCTGGAAGTGTGTTCTCCTCATCTCCATTTCCTGTCTCTCAAGCCAGTCAAGTTGACAGTCAAGATGTAACTGTCACGTTCGTAGTTAGCCACAGGTTCTTGGAGAAAACTCCCCGTTGAGTTGGTTTTTTCTTAACAGCAGTAAGAGAAACAAGACAGGACTGACTGCTAGTAGCTTGCAAACACCAGGAGGTGGGTCCTGGTTAACAGAACCCAGTGTGAGCAGTGCCCCCTCTGCGCTGACAGTCTCCGTACTCGAGGCCCTCAGCTTCCAGAGGGGTTTCACTGCCACTCGAGCGTGTCGGTTCAAAGGTTCAGACCCCGCAGTGCAGGACTGAATCCTGGTTCCTGTGTGTGTGAGATGCATGGCCTTGAGGCTGCTGCCTTGTGTGGAAGCTGAGAATAATAGTAATAGCACCCATTGCAGAGAGCTATAGGAGTAAACAAACTAATTCATGGAAGTTCTTGGAATAGTGCTCGACACACAGAAGTACTTAAATGTTTTCATTCACTGAAAGGAGTTCAAATCCCCATAAGGGTTGAGCTGTATAAAACTTAATGTCTGTACAGCAAGCAGTTTCAGTAGTCCTTTGTGCATTTTCTAAGTGGTTGATTGTGAATGCAGCACGTGCAGCCTTTGTAGTCAGAAGTCTTCTTGGTCATGCACACGTTTATTGTCAGCTGCCTATGAGCATGAGGCGCGGCCTTGTCAAAGTGCCTGTTTGCACACTGCAGACCTCCCTTCCTGATCTCCACTTGCACCTTGCATTATTATGAAGATAACAGTTACTGACTATGACAGAAAGAAGTCGGGTTCTTCTTTTCCCTTCCCTCCCTTCTAACTAAAAGTCTTGAAGGAGAAAAGACCAGATTTCCATAACGATAAAATTTTTTAAGGTTTTAAAAAATCCAACACCAGTACCTCAAAAAACTAAGATGATTTGATGACTGAAAGAACAGGTTACATAAGTGAAAGAGCAAAGCTAGCAAATACTAGTTACAGAATTTAGGTGTGAGAATGGGTGTCCACTGTAGTTATCTCAAGTTCTACATATGTTGGAAACTTTCCAAAATACCGAAAGTGGAGGCAGTGCGTTTCCTTCATACTCGCTCATTTGTTTTTTGGCAGGTGTGTCGGTGCCCCTGCAGCTGGGCCTGCCTGACGCGGTGCCCCCCCAGTATGGGGCGCTGAGAGAGGTGAGCATCCACACTGTGCGGGCCCGGCTCCGGCTGCTCTACCACTTCTCCGACCTCATGTACTCATCCTGGAGGCTGCTGAACCTCAGTCCCAACAACCAGGTAACACGCCGGCTTGGCGAGCCTCCCCTGTGGTGTGCTGGCCAACTCCCAGGGCCTTGCTCGCAGCCTTTGGAAAATTCTGTCACAGCTGATAGTTGCTTTAGTCTTTGATCCAAGAGAAACAGGAAGGACAGAGATTCTGGTCCCATTTTAGTTTAGCAACAGTTCAGATACTAATGATCATGTTCCTGGACAAAGTAGACTTTTATGTTTTGGTTTGTCCAAAACTTGAGGAAACACAAAGGCGGAGCATGTTGTATATTATCTGCAGCATCTAACGTACAATATTAAAGCTTTAAGCACACAGCTAATAGGGCCAAAGTCAAGGTTGTTAATAAATCAGTCCTGAAAAATTACCTCCTGTCCTTACAAATGAGCATTCTGGGTGCTGTGCAGAGGAGATGGGTGAAAAGCCAGGTGTAGTGGCACACTTCCGCAATTCCAGCACTCAGGAGGCTGAGGCATGAGGATCCTTGCAAGTTTGAGACCAGACTGGGCTACAAAATGTGTCCAAGGGCCACCCTGACCTGCATAGTGAGAACCTGTCTCAGACAAAAAAAAAAGGGGGGGGGAATGAAGTATTTGTTTACTATTTATTTGAGTGGTTTGTCTATATTTATACAACATTCCAGTAATTTGGGAAGTAAGTAAGCTTACT
>RJWT010002623.1:0-40018 GCA_004365215.1 Cuniculus paca | reverse complement strand
AGGGACAGGAGGGCTGTTACATCAGTGGTCGGGGACAGCCACTCTGAGTCATCGCCTCTGAGCAGGAAAAGAGCCAACCATGGGACGATCCAGAGGGAGGCACTCTAGACAGCAAGCACAAAGGCCCTGGGGCAGGAAGGAGTTTGATGTATTCAAAGATGAGCTAGAAGGTGCCAGTGAGCTGAACTGTACAGGGAGGAGAAAGTGGGAGATGAGGCCAGAGAGCACACAGGCCAGGCTAACTCTAATATGGGCCTTTTAGGCCCAGCCAAATGCTTGTATTTTCTTCCTGGTAGAATGGAAATCACTGGAAGATTTTAAGTAGGGAAGCGATACAGCCGATCATATTTTTCAAATGTTTCAGTGACTACTGTGTAGAGACTAGATTACAGGAAGACGAGAGTGCAGAGGTGTGTGAGGGATAGGTGTGCAGCCCAGCAGGGAGCTGAGGCCTGGGGGACACCTCTGTGAGTCAAAAGGAAAGGGGACTGGACTGCCATCTGCACCCCTGGGTGAGCCGGGACGAGAATCAAGAGGCCATACTGCAGACCCTAAGGTGTTGGGGCTGCCTGGGTTCCACAGCCTGCAGCTGAAGGGGGACTGGTGGCCAGGGAGGAGGTGGAGAGATGCAGAACTGCGCCCTGGCCTTGGACCTGATTGTGGTGGGATCCAAGAGGAAGGAAGCTGTGATGCTGGGCGCTTTGGCCTTAAGGTTTGTGACTGAAAGGAGCTGTGACTCTGCAGACACCCAAGTTACCCATTCCCTCAAGTGACACTGCAGCTGTGGGACCCGGGAACAGTGCGACAGCTAATAATCTAGAATTTAAAAAAATTAGAATGAAGGGGGTGGAGCTATGCTTAGGCTACGGTGGTGGCCTAGCATGTGAGAGGCCCCCAGGTCCCCTGGCATGCCTGCCACCCTCCCCTGGCCCCAGACAGACACCTAAAGCAGGGTGCGGGGCTTGCAGGAGCCGAAAGAAGCTGGGGTGGAGCCAAGGGGAGAGTGCTAGCCTGCAGCACATCTCCCTGAGCACTTGGGTGGGGGCAGCTGATAGTCTTGTGCACTCCCAGGCTGATGAGAGAATGCGCACTCTGAATGTGTTTAAACTGGGAAGAGGAGGAGCGGGACTCTGGGGCAGACCAGGGAGCAGAGTCCAGAAGGAGGGGTGCCCCAGGATGGGGAGGGAAAGAGGAAGGCGGTGGAGGCCCCTCCCCGCCTGCCTGCAGACCACGGCCCCCCTCAGGACACGCTTCCTCCGGCATCTAGGAGCGAGGCCCTGGGCTCCCTGTCCTCCAGCAGCTCCAGCTGGCTCTGCCCCAGGCAGCAGCTCTCACCCTGGAACGCTCGGGTTACAGCTGTGCCCTGGCCTCAAACAGCCTCTCCATGGCCCCACTTAATAAAGTTACCAAAGTGAGGTGTGACGGATTCCTGGAGCGGGACCGTGGAGCTCAGGGCCCTTTGCTGAGGGTTGACTTGCAAGTCCCAACCCTGCTTAGTGATGATGGGGACCTGGCATTGCCAGGGCCCGCCCCTCCAAGCAGTTTAAAAACCTTTGGCTCCGTGTGGCTTTGTAAGCCCGAAAAATGCCTTCTTTGGATGAGTTGTACAATGGGCTGTGATATGCAGTTTAGAAGCTATTTTCCTTTTTCATCTACTTGTTAGTAGGGGGAACATTAATTTCATTTTATAAATGTGGAGAACTTCAGATTCATGGTTTCCAATTTTAGACAATGCACCTGGAAACTGCTATTTTCTAACAGAGCTGTCCCTTTTGTATTAAAGAAGTCCATGCCATTGTGGGTGGGACCCTGGAGACTCAGAAACTTTCTACTCAGAGAGCTTTGCCTGAGAAACTGGCTTTCTGCTGGGTCTGCTCCTCCCTGGCACCTGTTTCGAAGAAAGGCAGCCTCTGTTGGTCCTCATCATTGTACTAGATGTCACTACGGGAGGGGTCTTGGACCTGTAGTCCAACTACTTCATGGGGAATATTTGACTGCAGTCTTTCCAGAGAAAGGGCCGGAGGTGAGGATGTGAGTGTCCTAGAAAAAGTGATTGCCTCCTAGAAAAAGGTTTTTTGTTTTTGTTTGTTTGTTTTTGTGATACTGAAGATTGAACCCAGGACCTTTGCACTGACCTATATCCCCAATGCTTTTATATTTTATTTTGATATAGGGTCTCACTAAGTTGTCCAGACTAGCCTTAAACTTGAGATCTTCCTGCCTCAGCCTCCCAGAGTGCTGGAATTATAGGCATGTGCTCCTATGCCTATCCCAGAAAAAGTGTATGAGACAAAATTGTGTATTCAGGCTTAATGGGGAGGTGTAATACCAAAATGGCAAGGGTAAAGAGGAGAGGGAGTGAGGCAGGAAATGGAGACTATGAACCAGATAGCTGCACTGTCACAGGAAAACATGCTGTTTCTTGGTTGAGTGGAGAATCTCCCAGATGGGCAAGGTGGATCCACTACACCCCAGACCGGGACAGAAGAGAAAAGGAATTTATCTGCTGGCTTTTGCTGCCTCCTGGCTCCATTGGTCGCAGTTCCTACCATGGGGCATTCACTCCCCGACAGGTCTGTGGAGTGTGACTTGACCGCTCTGGAAGTCACTGTGAAACTGGCACCCACTTGCTGTGTTGTGTTTGGCCTGGCATGGGGCATGAAAACACAAAAACCCAACTGTCTTAGTTTGCCTTCTGCTATTATAATAGAATAATTAAGACTGAGTAATTCATAATGAACAGAAATTCATTTGGCTAGGGTTCCAGAGGCCGGGAGGTCTGAGAGCAGGGCACCGGCATCAGGTAAGGGCTTTGTGCTCCGTCATTCTTTGGTGGAAAGCAGAAGGGCACAGAAGGTGAGGGACCAAGAAGGGCTGAATTTGCTTTTATAACTACTAGCTCTTGCAGTAACTAATCCACCTTTATGATGACAACATTCATTCATTCATTCATTCATTCACTCATTCATTCATTCATTTGGGCAGAGTAGGACCTCAGCTGCCAGGGCTTTGCACAGGGACAGCCTCCAGGATTGGTTCAAACCTCATCAGCACAGTTCACCCGGGCATCAGGGGTCGGGCGATGGTAGCAGTGGCCGAGGCCAGGGGACAGGTGGGGCTGGGCAGATCTGGGAGACATAAACTGGGTTTGGTTCCAGGACAAACAAAGAGCTAAGGGTAACAAACAGTTACTTTTTGGCCATCCCCCCTAGACCCCAGGCCCACTAGACCTCCAAATGTCATTCACAGTTTGTCGCTTTCTCTAGGTTGGCGTTTGTCTTTAGCACTGTATGACGGCAGGAAGGTAAGTCTGAGAGAAGTAGTAAAGGGAAAGAATTCAAATTTTCTAATTTTGCAAATTACCTCATTCTCTGTCATGCTCTACTACTGTTAGAGTTTATGTCTAGATGCCCCCCCAAAGCCCCATACACTTTTAGATGGGATTTTTTCAGAGATAGCTGAATTTAGAGTTTGTGATTGACTCACAGTTTAATGCTGGAATTAAGGGTGCTGAGATTAAGGGTAGGTGATGGCTGGGATCAGTCCGCTGATTGGATTGGCACTGCCCTAATCCCAGCAGTCTGGGTAAGATAAAAGGGGTGGGGAGAAACTTGTCTACCCCTTTCCTGGCTTGCTTGCTTTTGCTGTCTTTTGCTACCGTGAACTGATTCTCCTCTGTGATGCCCCTCTGCCAAGCCACCTTGCCTTAGAGCCAGCCAAATATGGACTGAAACCTCCACAGACTGTGAGCTAAATAAACCTTTCCTCCTTTAACTTTGAGTGTTGGGTATTTTGTCTCAGCAATGAGAGGAAAGTAACTAAAACAATTACTCTGACCTTGAGAAAGTCACTTAACTCCTCTGAGCCATGATGGGAATTTCAGGAGGGTCACAGTAGTACATGAAACATAGAGTCCTAGAATTCAGTGAAATAAAATATGCCCTAGCACTTTTAAAACCTTGGCGTGAGCTGCCAGGTGAGGGGCTATTATGGTTCTCCATCTTCTCCTACAGCCCTGCTCACTGTCCCTCCTGAGATACTTTTGGCTCTTTTCCAGACTCCCTTGGGCTCGGTCCCAGCAGAGTTCCTGCTACGTCTTGCTCTATTTCTGGCCCCTAAATTCAAGTCCTGTTCTGTCCTCCTCTGCTGCATGAAGCGCATCTGTCCCTGAACTACCAGCCCTTGGGGCTATGTGAGGGAGAAGTCTGACCTACCAGGGCTCCTATTCTCTTAGCTGTAATGGGCAATAATTATTAGGGCAATGATTTTTCAGTCTCACAATAAAAGGAGCTTTCTTTTGACACACGAACTAGTGCAGTACAAGTATCAACATGTCGGGAACCATGAGCGCTGCCTGCCTGGGGAAAGCAGCTCCCACCGTGGTATCCTAGGGGACGAGGGATGCAGGCCGCCTGTTCATTTCGCTGCAGAACTTTCCCCCTTAACGCCCTGTCCTACACAGTGTCTCCGGTTAGCCTCATGGTAACCCCTGCGAGGTAGGAAGAGCACCTCCCTTTTCACAGCAGAAGCAGAGGTTTAGAGCAGAGTGAGTTGCTCCTGGCCAGTGCCGCCAGTGTGAGGCCAGCCAAAACCAGGAACTGCGCCTTCTCATTCCAAGTATTTTCTTCACACAGTGTTGCCGTTGGCTTTGGATTGTCTCTGCTCCCTTTGTTCTTGATTTTCACACGAACTTCTGTCTCAAGGGAAAGTGCCCTGCCCCCTGACAGATGCGTGGGTTCTCAGTGAAGCTATTTATTTATCCCTCCGTGGAAAGTCAGAAAACCCTGCAGCACTGAATCCACACGGCCACTTTCTGCCTTGAGGTCAGTGGAGGCCTAAACAGAAGTTTCCACACAAGATGGAGGGGCACTCATGGGGCTATGGATCTGCTCCTGAGTTCAGGCAGGAGAAAGACCCAGGGCATCCCTACCTCAACCTCATATCTTGGGGCTCCCCTTGTGGTAGTGGCACCTGGGCCTCAGCCTACACCTCCATCCCCAGAGGCACGATGGTGGTGGCTGGCCTCAGGGTCTGCGGGTCTACATGTGTGGGTGTGGCTTGGCTGGCTTTGCTTTTTCTGAGGGTAATGGGATGGGAGATGAGTGCACAAGAAGTGGAAAGGCAGAAAAGGGGACCAGAGAGAGGAACTCCAAAGAAAGCAGAGAAGAGAAAAGGTACGGAATGTGGCCATACGATGGGCGCTTACCCTGTCCTTTCTCCTCCTCGCTTCCCAGGCTAAGTTTACTAACTGGTGCCTTTGGAGGTAATGGGGCGGGGGGTGCACAGGGGAATGTGAGGCACCAACAGGGGGTGAACATGGGGGCAGCCCAAGCTCAGCAATCACATGAGGGTCACGCACTGCAGGCAGCTCTGGACAAGATGGGGTCTGGTGCTGGCTTGGATCAACAGGACACTGAGCTCCTAATCCAAAGAGAAATGTTTACCCCAAAGTCCTCCTTGATGCCCATTCCAAGCCATGCCTTTTTTAGTTCAAAATTAAAGCCACTTATACTGGTTTGGCTCCAGTTGAGTCCTTGTCAGTCCTTGTCCTAAATTTTCAGTCACAGAATCCAGAACAGTAGATAAAGGAGTAGCTGGGGAAAGAAGAAGGATGTGACCAGAGCAAATGGAAGTTATGAATGGACCAAGGAGTTTTGGGAAATGAGTTTCATCATTCCAGAGGCTGGTATTGGGCAAAATAAATGGCTGTACGGGGACAGTCACAAATTCCCAGGCCTTCCAATAGTGTCAATCTATTTATGCTTTTAATAGCACACTTCATGACAGCGATGTGGAATGATAATGGCACGGATCATTTGTTCAAATGTATGCAAGGTTTGCTGTGTATTAGTGTCCTCAGTCCTCTCCCATCGCATGCATGAATCTGCTTTGTGTCTCTGTGTGCCAATGGGTGAATCTGTCTTTGACGATGAGACCCGAGTGCAAGTCTTTCTTCTAGTGAAGATCTTTCTCTGTGTTCTCCAGCTAAGGGCATTTTTGTGTAGAAACACATCAAGTGTTACCCTTAGTAAAGCTCATTGGTGTCTGCCTCTTTCGCAGGCCCCCATCTGTAGAGGTAAGTGGGTGTTTTTTTGAGAAACATCAGTAACGGACTTTCATTTTTAATCAGCTAGCATTTAGACTTCAGGGCACATTTTACTTCTCATTTCACCTGACATATGAGAAAATTGTTGCACGCCAGTTGAGCTGTAAGGTGAACTTGACTGTGATAATGGGACACAGTTTAGGAAAGACAGTGAGGTCAGCTGACTGGTGTTCTGTTTTCCTCTGCATGCTATAGCCACTGACCTGGTTCAGGATCAACTCTTCGTTCTCCACAGGACTATCAGATTCTCACCAGTGTCCATGAGCATCGTTTATACAATTAGCAAGGGCACCAACAGATGCATGCCGGATGAAAGGATTCAAAGAAACAGAGCAGTATTTGTAATGAATCCCAGACAGCCAACTTTGCACTGAACTATTGACCTAAATTCAGACATTTCTTCCTCGTCCCAGATAGGTCTAGAAATTCTTGAGTGAGAAAAGTGTATTACATTACAAATAGCTGTTAAAATCTCCAGTTTTGACAGACCAACTCTACGTTGGATGGGCTAGATATGGTATAGTAAACAGCTCCCAAATCTGAGTATTAATATTTGGATTATTAATTATAGCTCACATCATATTTTCTGTGAGTTCAGGCATCTCTCCAGGACAACTATCCGTGTGTGCTGATTCAACATACTATCCAATCTTCTTTTTTTTTTTTTTTTTGGTACCAGGGATCGAACTCATGACCTCTTGGTTTCCAGGCAAGCATTTGAACCGCTGGGCTAAATCCTTGGCCCTATCCAATATTTTAAAAAATACATTCTTTTCTTTTTTTTCTTGGCACTAGAGTTTGACCCCAGGGCCTTTTCACTGAGCTATGTTCCCAGCCCTCTTTTTTAAAACTTTGAGAGCCGGTCTTGCTAAGTCACCTAGGCTTAGTTCAAATTTGGGATCTTCATGCCCTAGCTTCCTAGAGTGCTGGCATTACCGTCACGCACCACCACACCAGGCCTCCATTCAGTCTTGTAGCTCTTCTTTATCAATATTCACCTCCTTGATTGCCACAAGGCAAAAACAATGAAATGCTTCTACCAGTAAGTGACCTGTGTCCTATGTAATTTTCAAAAAGCAAGTACCTGGGCTGTATTGAACTCCAGATGGGCAGGTATATAAGCTGTCATTTTCTGCAAATCACCCACCTCAAATTTTGTGCTTTTAGTAACACGCTTCATTATTCCTCACAATTCTGAGTCAGCTGGACAACTCTGGCTGGTTTTGCCTGGGCTCACACGGACAGCTGGATTCAGCTGGAGGAAGGACTGGGCTGGAAAGTCCAAGATGTCCTCACTCACAGTACTAGGTGGTTCTGGCTGGAGCTGGGTCCTCTGGTTCTTTTCCATGTGGCTTTTGATTCTGCAGGAGGCTCAACTCACCTTCTTGCATGATAGTGTTGGGACACAGCTGCATGGCTCCAGCACTTACACTACACTGCCGTATGCTCACGGTCAAGGCTGGTCATGAGGCCAACCCAGATTCACTGTGCAGGGAAGCAGTCTCTTGGTGGGGGAGTTGCGAATAGTACAGCCGTGTGTTTTAATCTATTAAAGCAGGTACATGTGCAGCTGGTCCCTTTTATTTATGGTAATGTTCTGCAAAACTCATTGCAAATACTGAATTAAAGAATATTGAACCACTCCTCCTACAGGAAAGACAGGATTAAGTTTCTACAAGCCTCTCTGGACGCACATCTCTTGCTTTTGTTTTTGTTTTTTTCAGTATGAGGGACTGAACCCAAGTGGACTGTACCATTGAGCTACATCCTCAGCCCTTTTTATTTTTTATTTTCTATTTTGAGACAAAGTCTCACTGTGACCCAGTCTGGCCTGGAACTTGCATTTCTCCTGCCTCAGCCTTCTGAGTAGCTGGGATTACAGGCGTGTGCCACCACACCCATCCTGGACACAATATTTTCATCAATGAACAAACATATAACTTTGCCTTATGTGTGTCTATTTAGAGACATCTCATGCTTATTGTCGAGTAACAAACATTGAACTACAGCCAATGGCAGTATAACTCATTACTGAGCGAAGCTTCTCTACCATATATTTTCCCCAAAAGGCATGGTACAGGCTTTTTAAGCCTAGAACTATCAGCATTACTGTGTTAGACTCGATAAGCAAAAGTGTCACCAAACAGACCCCAAAATGGATATTTTTTGTTAACAATATGAAAACTTAAACAAGAAAGCAAGTTAGTATTTTGCTATACCAATAATCACTCAAAATTTTTACCACTCTGCATAGCCATGAGTGATTATGAAATAGTGTGAGTATTGATTTTGAAATTACAAATTAAATTTTAACAAGAGGATAAATGCAGAAATACAGAGTCAACAAGCAATGAAGACTGATTATATAGAAGAAAGAGAAAGCAAGCATCAGTGAACAGTGATCATTTCTGGCACATCCATTCATGGAAAAACAAGAAGAAGAAATGCTTTATACAGAGTGCTTATGTTCAGGACTTAGGCCCTTACTATCTCACTTAATCTTCACAAGCATTTTATTGGCTTATTTCTGTTTTTTCTACTTCATTATTGAACTTATTCCCACTTTATTACTTTCTTCTGCTTGCTTTAAGTTTAGTTGGCTCTCCTCTTTCTAACTTCTTGAGGTGGAAATATATGTAATTGATTTGAGATCCTTCTTTTTTAATATAAGCATTTATATTGATAAATTTCTATCCAAACACTATTTCTGCTGCATCCCACAAAATTTTGGGTCTGTGCGTGTGATTTTTCAGTGATGGTTAATCTTGAATTCAACTTGATTGACTTGAGAGATGCCTAGGAGACTACGATATTGAAGCCCATTTCTGGATGCGTGGGTACTGTATCCTACATTCCTTATTCTCTGGCTCTTTCCTTGTCTTTTTACCTCCCGGCTGTCATCATATGGGCAGCTCTCCTCTACCACACCCTTCTGCCATGATGTTTCTGCCTTGGAGCCAGCTAACCATGGACTGAAACCTCTGAGACCATGAGCCAATATAAACCTTTTCTTCTTTAAATTGTGTGTCAGGTATTTTGTCCCAGCAACAGAAAAGCGACTAATACACTACAGAATGAGAGAACTTATTTATTTCTGCCACATTCATTTTATGGGTGCAGGAACAAGTTTAAGGAAGTTCAGTAATTTATCCAAGGATGCACACACAGTACATAGTTTAAATAAGATGATACAACCCTAAAGCCTGTGCTCTTAACAACTTCGATTACTGATTAGAAACCTGAGGTTCAGATAAGTCAAATAACTTGAGGTCACACAGCTAGCAGGTGCAGATATGTCTAACGCAAAGCTCACCCTTTATTCCCTCTTATTTCCCCAAACCACCTCTCTTATGCTGTTGAGCCAACAGCATAAAGGATGACAAAGAATAGACCTTAGTGCTCAAGCTGAAAATGCCCCGTAGAGGTCCGATAAGATACCTAGGTAAAATGTTTTGGGTGTCCTTTAAATATATTTGGACTTCAGTGACTATCTGAAGGTCAGCAAGTCAAAATAATATTCAGAGAGAGAGAGAGGAAAGAATGCTATAAAGGAACATGCACTTGGAACTTGTTTGTGCTCTGGAGCTGGATTAGAGAAATTTAGAAACAGGCTGTGAATTGCTATTCAATCAGCACTAAAATTGCAGTCTTGAGTGAAACCCTAAATACTTTTTTTTCCTCACTTTTTTTTTTCCTGGATTCACAGGCCCCGTCCAAGCTGTCAGTAGCTTATTGTTAGTCCCTTCCACCCACAAATGGCTCTGGGATGGGGTGAGGCCCATGTTAGGCTCAGGTAGCAAGCTCTACTGAGCCCACCTGAGGTCCAAGGGAACATTCCCCAGTAACTGCTTGACTCACCCGTTTCTTTTCTTTCTTTGTCAGCTATTATTTTTCTTCATCTTGGATTATCCTAGAGCGGAGTTAATTGAGAAATGACTATGTAAGGACATGTTACAATTACAAATTCGGGACAAGTTTGCATGCTACCGGAGCTCTTTTTCATGGTGCCCGAGGTTATACTCAAGGGAGGGCATCCAAGGAACTGCAGTTTGATAACCAAACAGAAGCACAATTGAAGCTCTGGTGACTAATACAGCCCCATTCATAGCCGCCCACAGATAATCCACTATTCTGTCCATAGTTTGAATCCATTAAAAAAACAAAATACAAGACTCGTTTCCAGTAGCTGGAGTAAACTTAGCCTGTCTAGTGGTGTATATCAGGGTTACTAAAGTTTAGAAAAACTCATGGTGTACTTCCGGCCCCATAGGGAGCGACATCTGTTTTCTCCTTTACTGCTGGGAGCTCACAGTTATTAGCACATCCTGGCCCTCACTGTTAAGAGTTCTCTTCCCAACCAGACCCCCAGATGACACCCCTAAAAGGACCTCGATTGATGCTGTTTCACACACACACACACACACACACACGCATGTGCACGTGCACGTGAAACTTCAGGCTTCCCCACTGGTCTGTTTAGTTTCATACCTGGGTTCTTTTCCTGTACAACAAAGTTAACAGATAGCATGAGAATATCAGATCTTATTTATTTCTCAAAATACAATTAGATACTTTATTTTGAGATAATTATAGGTTCATACTTATTTATAAAAAATAATACTGAGAGATGCAAAATGTCCTTTACCTGTTTTTTCCCAATAGTAACATTCATCTTGTAAAACTATAATATGTAAAACATCACAACCAGAATATTGATACTGGTACAATCCACAGATCAAAATCATATTTTCCCTTGTTTTGTATGTACATGGTATACATGGTGTGTGTGCGCATACATTTAATTTTATCTATTTTATCCCTTGTAGGAGTCTATGTATCAATTGTTCGTTTGCCTTTTTATAACTCTACATGTTCCTTCTTGTTACCTCCTCTATTTCCCAGACGTAAGCCCTGCCAAACACTGATCTTTTGTCCATCACTATAATCTCATTTCAAGACTGTTATATTAATGAAATCATAAAATATATAACTCTTTGGGATTAGCTTTTTTTAACTTGGTCTTCCTTTAGATCCATTCAATTTTTGAATGTACCAATCTTTTCTTCCCTTTTGATTGCTACATAATATTCTAATATAGATGTATCACAGTTTGTTTAACCATTCACTCAGTGAAGAACCTCTGGATTGTTGCTATTTTGGACCTATTTTGAATTAATCTTGTGTGAACATCTGTATACAGGTTTTTATGTGAACATAATTTATTAAAATTTTCTCTGACAAGGACTCCAAGAGTTTAGTTGCTGGGTTGTGTGATAATTGCATGTTTAATTTTATAAGAAACTACCATAATGTTCTTCAGAGTGACCATCACCTAAGCAATGTGTGTGTAACCTAGTTTCTCTGTGGCCTTGCCAACAATTGATACTGTTACTAATTTACATTTTAACCATTCTGAGCCAGGTGTAGTGGTGCACACCTGCAGTCCTAGCTACCTTGGAGACTGAGGCAGGAGGATTTCAAGTTTGAGATCAGCTTGGGCAACTTAGCAAGACTCTGTCTCAAACTAAAACTAAAAAGAAGACTAGGGATGTTGCTCAGTGATAAAGCATTTGCCTAGCGTGCATGAGGCCCTAGGTTCAACCCCCAGTACTGCTAAAAATAAAAAAATTCAACTATACTGATAGGTGTGTAATAAAATTTCATTGTAATAATTTAAAGATTATTTACAATTTTCAAATTTTAATTGTTATTTCTGTGGCTTATTTTATATCTTTTTCAGAAATTTCTTTATGATTAAACAGCTGTGCGATGCATTGGAAAAATCCAAATAGTATTTCATTCATCAGTTCACACTTTCCCCAATACAATGAGGATTCTGTGCCTGCTTTTGCCACACAACTTGATGTCAGGTTTCACTTAATGACAATTTTTTAATAACTATCAGCTCAAAAGTTAACGTGACAAATACTGCATAAATAATGGAGTGAGTTGGCTAGTCTAGCAATTGTGGGTCTATTGCAAAAGAAATTGCCCACACACCAATTATGCTTCTATATTCATAAAACATTCTTAATCGAAAATTAAATATGAAAGAGACACCTGGTTATTTCTTTTCCAGACCTTCCAGTGTGAGACTCCACTGAGGCTATCCACTCCCCCATGATCTGCAATGACCCTCCTTGAGCCCTGTACCCCATGCACCCGCGTCCTGCCCAGCTTTCTGGTCATGCTGCTTTTATCTGGGAGCAAAGAGGTAAGATGGAAGGCTCAATCCCCAAGCCTATGGTAGAGCATCCAACATTCTTAGTAGAAAATGAAAATATCTTTTTTAAAAGTAGGAATCCAGTTGCCTGGATACAGACAGGAATACATATTATTGAATATGCAGGTGATCTATAGGTATTTTATCCCTATGTGAATTTCCACAGTGTTAAGGAGAAAATGAGACAGATATGACAAATAACATGTCTGCTTGGGCTTTCTCTGCTGGTCCTCAGTATGCGTCACACATCCACATGCCTGCATGCAACATACAGCTTAGTGTAAAAGCCCAGCTAAACATCAATCCTTGTACATTACCAGGGAGTTCTGGTTGGGTTTCCTAGCAAAGCAACTTTCATAAAGACTATAAATAGCAGGCAGGTGCCTCCATAAGCGATGCAGCTATTTATTTTTTTAATAGGGGATTCTCGTGTTACAAGGACATCACAGATTACTGAATAATTTATTCAGTGGTAGATTATATGGGCTTCACTCTGTGCCAATGAGCTCATACCCAAATGTCTAAAGGAGATAAGGTGATCAAAAGCTAGAGCTCAGGCTTTGGTGAACTATTTATTTGTTTTCACTAGATATATATGACTGTTGAAGCTATACATATGCTATTTTACTTACTATTATCTCAGCTGCAAAGTTTATGTATACAATGTTGGCACTGCTTTATTATTGACATTTAGTTAACCTACAACACTGCATACAATACACACCATGAGAAACCCAGAATAGAATAATAACCCTCACGCTTGATGATTTTGACAAAGCATTGTGATATGTAAGGGTATGTTTGTTCTCTACGAAAATATAGCGAAACAAGAGAGGGCAAAATTCAATTAAAAAAAATTAGACTTGGAAAATGGAGATAAGAAAAATAATCTGGAAGAGCATTTTTCTGTGAACTTCTGCTGTTATTACCTTTTCCATGATTTGAAGTAAAAACAAAAATCATTTTTAAGCTTACAGATCTTAGACATTTTATCTTGAATTGTATATATTTTTCAGGTGACCAGCGATAACTTAGAAGTTGGGCACACTTTTCTGTTAAATAAAATTTCTTTTTGTTTTGTTTTGTGTTCTGAAACAGGGCATTTTATGTAGCTCAGGTTGGTCTTGAATTCACTGTGTAGCCCAAGCTGGCCTCAAACTTGTGGTGATCTTCCTGCCTCAGTATCTTGAGTGCTGGGATTACAAGTATGTGCTACTATACCCAGCAAATATAATTTTAATGATGCTGGACATTGTTTTAAGAGAAAAATTAAATTTAGCAATAGAAAGATGACAAAAAAAAAAACAACCTTAAGCACATAAGAAGAAATTCATGGCCATAACTGTAGTAGAAGGTACTTTATTTTATTTAGTTAACAGGGAAATGCAAATTAAACCCAGCATCAGATAGCACTGCTCTTGTTCAGTTGCAGTTCAACCATAACAAGTGCTAGTGAGAGAGCAGTAGAGTGGGAACTGCTGCTGCTGGGAGTTAAAACATCGTCTCTTCACAATGGAAGAAACTCACTGTGGGAAAATGCCCTAGAGTTAGGTGTATATGTATACCCTGTGGACCAGGATTCATGCAAGAATGTTTATAGACGCCCTGTTCATAGTCTGTACAAGCTGGAAATAGCCTAAATGTCTGCCCAACACAGAAAGGGTGAGGAAAAACTGGAGCCACTTACAGCAGCACAGGTGAATTTCAGCAACGGAGCTAAGCAAAAGAAGCAAGACACAGACACAGAAAGGGTTCATGGGTAAAAATCCCAGGAACAGGCAACGCTGAGCTGAGTTGTTTAGGGATAGCTATAAAGATGGTAAATAATGAAAAGTAAGGAAATCATTAAAAGTCAAGACCGCGATTACTTTTAGCGAAGAGAAAGGATTGTGACCAAGTCCTGAGTCCTCAGCACACTGGAAATGCTCTGGATTTTTGTCCTAGCTGTGGCTTTACGTGTTTTCACTTTATAATTGTTCACTAAGCCAGATATTTTTGTTTAGTGCACTTTTGTATATGTAGATTTCATTTATACTCACGTATGACTTTCTAACCATGCTACTACATACTCAAAGATCAAAACCTAAAACAGGCATGGTAGTGCATACCTGTCATCCTAGCACCTGGAAGGCTGAAGCAGGAGGATCACAAGTTTGAGCCCAGGCTGAGCAACTTAGCAACTTAGCTCAAAATAAAAAGACCACGAAAGGGCTGGGAAGGCAGTTAGGTGTGAAGGCTCTGGGTTCAAACCACAGTATTGAAAAAAAAAATCTAAACAAGAAAATCTTCATTTTTAATTTATTAGAAAATAAATGAGAAGTATTCAGTTTGGTTGTATGACCATTTGAAGCAGTGAGCCAGGCCTCCCGCACAGCCGCCTCCGGGATTCCGTGAGATCACTTCCAGAAGGCAGCAGGGTGCTGGGGACCGAACTCAGCAGCGCTGACCCCGGGGCTGTGTTTCCCGGCCAGTCCTCTGGGCCCCATTCCTCATCTGGAAGATCTCAGCTCTTTGAGAATCTCCAAATGTTGTATCCTTGGGAGTTCTTTGTGGGAACTTTAACTTTTTTTTTTTTAAATAAAAAGCTGTGTTTATTTTGACAAGAATTGGAAGATTCTTAGGAGCATATCTGGGTCCTCATATGTCCACTACAGAGCTCGCATTCCTTGGTATTTGTGATCATGTTAGGACCTGGCCGCGCTCTTTGAATTGTCTCAAGACAATAAGACCTTAGCGAGCAGAGTGTGTTTGCTACATGACCTCGGAGAGGCCTCACGCGCAAAGTTTCTGCAGGAGTTTGAAGACATGGTGTCATATGAGAGTTGAACCCGGGCTGACACCAACGTGACACCTGCCTGACCCAAAGAAATGGCTCAGTACCAGGTTACAGAGCAAAGGGAAATTTACTTACTCCGTGACATCTCACTGTCTGCCTTATTACATCCACCCTGTTCACTTGAGTTATACTGGTTTTCTATCTGGTTTGTCAAAATCACGAGTTTGTTTGGATTTTACCGTCATAGAAAAGTTACAAGGCTATGACACCTTTGCCCAGTTTTATATGTTGTATTTGACTAACGATCTTACAACGATAATTTACATGAACCCTAGGAGTCCTCAAAACTTAGTTCTCTACAAGTTGCCACATGTCACTCAAATATAAGCCGTGCCGAATTCCACGGCCTCTGCCAGGCTGCCTGTGACTCTGTTTCCATTTCGGAGATAGAGCCCTTTCTACTGTGGGTAGCAGGGGCTTCCCTGGTGCTGCCCGGGACTCCAGCACTTGTCACCTGTGGCCGGGCCTCTCAGCTGCAGTGGCTGTGTCCTCCAGGAGTCACGGCTGGAGGGAGGGGCTGGCCAGCGGGGCCTGGGGTGCCTCGAAGTGTCCGCAGCACACAGGACAGTTCCCAGAGCAGAGGTCAGTAGCGCCCAGGCCAGGAGACCCTGGTTCTGCCTTCCGGCCTCAACTTCCAGCAGGAAAAGTCTTCCCCATGTCTGCGCCAAGTTAATCAGGCAGCCATTCTCCTTCACTCCTTGCCTTTCTCAGCGCTTGTTTCCTTCACTGCAGCAGAATCAGGCAGACGCAGAAACAGTCCCTCAGGTGTGAGCAGTTTAGTTGCCTAGCTGGCTTGATCTAAGGGTGGCGTTGTGGAGTGTCACCCAGTGTCCACACAGAGTGACTTTCCTATCCAGGGAGCTAATCGTCAGAGGGCTTATGCTCCAACCTGATTCCAGAGGAGCCAACTTCACTACCAGAACAGACCACTGAGGACAATATTTAAACGAAAATGTGAGCGAGAGCGTGGAACAGATAAAAGGGGTTTAGGACATCTAAGGAATCCGTTTCAACCTCCAAGACTGGTCTGAGGGTCTGGATAGTTGGCTATGAGCTGCCGCAGGCTGCCTGTCCCCCACTTTATGTGGTTGTGGATTATGAGATTTCTGCACTTGTTCATACAGATCTGCAATGTATTCCTGGGTCCTGTTCCTTCTCCTCCCTCAAACACTTAACCCCCTGAGAACAGAGTCTTTGGTGCTTCTGTTGTCTCTGACTGAGTCCCCAGCTTGCTCAGCTCTGTGGCCTCACAGTCCACGAACTGTACACAACCACAGAGATGAACTCAGCCCAGGTAGGACTGTGGGCAGCGACTTGCTGGACGTTGCCCCGCTGTGTGCTTCATCTCCTCTCCATTCATTTATTCTAATGATCCAGTCACTGCCAGCCTCCCTCTGTTTTGTAAGCATTAGGATCTATAGCTTTCTCCTGACGGGAGAACAGTCTTCAGTCTCTAGGACCAAAAAAGGGAATGTGCGTTTACCGGGTCTGGGCAGGCTGCCTGCGGTGGAGACAGAGCCAGGCATCTGAGCATTCCTCTCTACCGCAACCTGTCTTCCCTCACCACCACCACACTTGGGCCGGGCCGTGGAGACTGCTGTGGTTATTAAGCCCTGAAAACCACTGGCAACACGGCTACTGCTGGCATCCTAGGACCACCCTATCCTTCCCCTCATCCCTCCTCCACAGGACTGAGCTCTGTGTAAAAAGAAAAGAGAAATGGGGCAGTATGACTTAGCACCCCATGGCTGCCCCAGGGTGCAGCAAGTAGGGCCCTGTGTGCTGTCTTGGACTTCAGGGGCTGCTCAGAGCCCTCCTCCTGGAGCTGTTTGGACACTGACAAAGCCATAGAGGCACAGGCACCGACTCAGCACACACAGCTGCAACCTTCCTCTCCAAAGGCCGCCTTTGCTTGTCACCCCTTCTCCTCCTTGGGTCTCTGAGGCAGCGGCTCCTTCTTACAGGCTCCTGGGTGCAGCACACACAGGGATCTGTGGGAGGTCCTAGGAGCAAGAGAATAAAGACTCAAACTGTGAGGAACGAAGAAAGCATAATGGAAGGTCAGCGGGGCTGAGCATTGGGAATTGAGTGAGGCCGGGGGGGCCCCCCCAAGGCAGGCCCATCCTGGGATCAAAGGGTAGAGACTGGTTAGAAAAACGGTCCACACGAAGCTCAAAAGCAATGCCAGGCCAGGGCCTGCTTTCATGGTGTCCTGATGATGTCTCAGGTATAAAGTTGAGCAAAAAAGGACATGAGTTTCCCAACATGAAGATAAACAAGCAGGACGTGGCAATCCTTCAGGTCCAATTTAGGTTTTCACTCTGTGAGGTTCGGATTTGTTTGGGAGGAAGGAACGAAGTAGTTATGACTTTTCCCCAACCCTACTCCAGCACAACCATAGCCTGAGGCTCGATTAAACACTGAGAGTCATGGGCTAGACCCCTCCCTAACTAAAGCATTAGAGAAGCTGGGGCCTAGTAGAGAAAGTAGGTGTATGTGGCCCCTACACCTGGAGCAAGTCAGAACCTAACTTTAGTTTCCTATGACCATATGCAAAACTCACTAAAAAAAACTCACCACTTCTCCTTTCTATCTTGCACCTGTGGTGTTTGCATCCCTGGACTGTCAATCAGGGCATCTTGTTCCCTTAGCAACCAGCTCCTCCTCCTCCTCCTCCTCCACCCCAGAGGCAAAGCCTACCTTTCTGCACTTCTGCTCTGAAGGAAGGGCCCTGGTAGAGGGCAAGGGCCTCACAAGGTCTGCAGGTTTGAGCAGAACAAAGGATTGTGAGGTTTCACTTGGCCCTGTGGAATGGGATATTGTTAGCTCAGGGGCTTGAGGTCCAGTTTTGCAGATTCTCTGGGCTCTTTATTTCCCTTTTCTCCTGGTTGCCTGCCTTTTGTTCTTAACACAGTTCATTACCTCCCTAAGCAGGGATTGAACAAAGAAAATGAAAGGAGAAAAATGGGGAAATGAATACCTCTGGTAAAAGATCTGGTGGGGAAGGAAGTTAAAACCAATTATCTTGAGATTTCAGTTCTTCCACCCACTGTCTCCACGGTCTGCCCCTTGCTGGTGCAGAGCCAGGGATCAGAATTAAATGTTGGGTGCAAAACACTTTCACACCCATTTGCCAACGAGTTCTTGACCTTCAACTTGAAAGCTGGTGAGTCCAGGGGTCAGGTTGCTCCCCTGTGACCTGTGCATCGTCCAATGCCACACACACGCCCAGCTGCAAACAGAGAACTCCGCCTTGTGAGGACCCCTCGGGTAGGAGCCATGAATGCCTCCCTTGGCACCATAAAAAGATAGAGGGTTGGGCTGTGGGAATGGAGAGAATAGAAGAGGCAAAGAAGCATCTCCTCCTACATTGTTCCCTGGAAGAACGCCAGAGTCCTGATGTCTGGGCCAGAGGGATTGCGACATTTTAGAGGAACATCAAGGAACAGATCTGAGCAGTGGGAAGAGGCCAAACAGTAAAGCCCTGAGCGCCCGTCTGGCAAGAAGAGTAGATCTTGCTGCCAGGAAAGTCAGCGCTAGACTTCTCTGCCTCTTTGGTTTCACCTTACTTACTCTTCCTCCCCAGTGGACCGTCACTCAAAAGAAAATGCAGAGTTGGGTCTCACCGTCCTGCAAGGAGTCTCAAGCACTCCACTGAAGTCAGGCGAAGCTGCGAACCTATAGGAAATGCCAAAGCTGATGGAAAAGAAGTGAGTCTCGTTTAAGTAAGCAGGGCTGAATCACTAGTCTGTGGGATGTGTGGCAGAATTACTGCGCCTATTTGAAACCCAGTGCCTACCCTGCCCATGGAGGATCTTGGCCCCTCAGGAGAGCCATCTCGTTCTCTCTTAAGGAAGAACTGTTGATGTCATGGGCCTGAAACCCCACATGAGCTCCAACTCAGAAAGCAACATCCATGGATTTTAATACAATGCCCATGCCCATATAGCTTTCTGATATGCCTGGTGGCTATCTGGGTGCACAGAGGGACAGCTCATACCACCCAAGAGGGTTTCAGAAGCCCACTCTGAGAGTCGGGCAATACAACGGCAACACTGGCTGCGGCGCTCACCGCTCCAGGCAGCACATGGCTTTGAGGAATCGAAGTGGTGCTCTCTGTTCAGTCCCTGCCAGCAGCACCTGCACTGCAGAGAGCCCTGGCTGTGCCGAGGGGAGGGCGTCCGGAGGAATGGCTGAGGCGGATGAGCCATCACACTCTCCGACTGTTTTCCCTACGTTTAATGCTGCGACAGAAAGTGGAGTGACAGAAGAACCACTGGAGATGATGATTTTCCTAGATTCAACCCAGGGAATACTCGGAGTTTTTATTTTGTGTGGACCTGGAGTATGCTCAGGGAAGTCGAGGAAGTGAGCTTGTCGTTCCTTGCTAAAGTGGATTTCCCAGGGAGTCACAAAGAGCTGGGACACAGAGCCCTGGACGAGAAAGACTGGGAGCCAGTGGGTGCCCCTGAGCACAGCAGATGTGGATCTCTGGGTGTTAGGGACTGAGCTGCAGAAGGGAATCTGTCTGCCTGCCTGCCTGCCTGTCTGTCTGTCTGTCTGTCGGTCAAAGGTAGAAACAGGGGAGAGAAAACTCCAAAGTCACCTTTGAAATGACCATTTCTCCTGGGAAACCAGGAGAGTAAAGAGATCATACTGTTTGGGCACGAGCAGTGTGGTTTTGCCCCAGCCCGTGGATGTGAAGAAGTCATGGCTCTACGCAGATGTGAGGAAAATAAGGGGAGGAACATTCCCAGCCGCACAGCATTTTATAGCTGCCTTTTGCCTCATGGTTGCACTTGCTGTTCACGACAATTCCTGAAGTAGACAAGAATCATTATCTTCATTTCTTTCTTTTTTGTTTGTGTTTTTGAGATGATTTCACTATGCAGTATGTAGTCCAGGCTGGCCTTGAATTCTTTTGAGTGTGTGTGTTTTTGAGACAGGGTCTCGCTATGCAGTTCAGCCTGGCCTTAGGCTCACTTTGTAGCCCAGGCTGGTCTCGAACTTGCAATGATCCTCCTGCCTCAGCCTCCCGAGTGCTGGGATTACAGGCGTGCACCACCACACCCGGTCTCTATATAGCACACCTTGGTAATTTTTTATTGCTCTTTTCCTAACCACCCCTCTCTCTCATTCTCCAGATCTTGTTCCCATCTCCAAAATGTCTATTCCCTGTTTCCTACCATCTCTTTCTATTTTGCTTTTTAAATTATTTCTATTTTGAGTGAAAGCCACATTCTAAGTGGCAACCTTCAGATTAGAACCTGAGGGTCTTAACTTTGTATTCAGGGTTCTTACAGCTCTGCCAGTAGTTTTGAAACAGTGTGGCCAATAGGATATCCTCTGAGAGGCAGGGGATACTGGCTTCTCTGGGACCCAGGGGACCTCACCAAAGGTCACATAGACAGGGCCACCTGGTCTTGCACTTTCAGCCCCCAACGTGAGCCGGTTAAACCTCTTTTCTTTGTAGGTACCCTGCCTACGGCACTTTGTTACGATGATGGAAAAAGACTAAGACAACTTCCCAACAGTTTGTCCCTTTCCCCAGCTGCCCCTTATATGTCTCTGCCTACCCTGCCACTGCTGTCCTGGTCTTTCCAGGAACCCCGTGTCACACCTGCTGGTGTCAGCTTCCCTGTCGCCATTTAGAAACAGCCTCCTACTCTCCCCCAGCTTCTCCGCTGGCAAATATTCTGGCGTCCAAGAGCCTTCCGAAGCTGATGGAATCAGGGCAGATCATTTAAGCTTTGTTTTTATCCTTCTGAGTAGACTAGTAAAAAGCCACCTGCCACAGAGAAAAGACTTGTCTGAGGTCTGCTTCTCCTGAGCATCAGAAATGCGCTGATGACTTGGTTTTGTCATTTGTTTCCATGTTTTTCTCTTTAAACTGTGTGTGACAAAAAGAAATAAGATTTGGGTTCAAATCCCAGCTTTTCACTTGCTGTGGAATCAAGTAGACAAGTTACTCAGACTTTCTGATCTGCCTTTCTTTATTTTTACGGAGATAATTACAATCACTTCAGGATTGTTGTTCATAAATGGCACTAGGCAAGGTAGACCTTGCCTCTAATCTCAGGAGGCTGATGCACAAGGATCACAAGTTCAAGGCCAGTGTAGGTAGGCTATGTAGTAAGACTGTCTCACACACACACACACACACACACACACACACACGCAAAAGAAAAGAAAAGAAAAGAAAAGAAAAGAAAAGAAAAGAAAAGAAAAGAAAAGAGACAAAGAATACTGTACAGAGCTTGGCACAGAGTCAGAGTTCAACAGATGCTGGTTTCTCCTTCCTCAGGATAAAATCCAAAATTTGCCCGTTTGTTTCCTTAAAATCTAATACAGCGGCTGGCACATTCAAAGTACGTGCTTAGTAATGTTCGTTGGCAGTATGGATGCAGGGAATCCCAAAACCACACATAAAACTTGGAGCACCAGGCCCAGGAGGAGTCAGGTCCTATAAACCAATGACAAGATTAGAATTGGAGAAATGGGGCCCAGATGTATCTCAGTGGTAGAGCACATGCTTAGAATGTGGAAACCCTGCATAAAACATATGTACGAGGACGTTCATTGTTGTGCACTGTATGACAGTGAAACAGCTGAAATAACCTAAATGTCCAACAAAGGGGACGGGACCAATTATTGTGCCTTAACAGACCAACATGGTGGCACCTGCCTGTGATTCCAGCACTCTGGAAGTCTAAGGCAAGAGGATCTCAAGTTCCAGCCCATCCTGGGCAATTTAGTGACTTAGAAAGACCCTGGCTCAATGTAAAAATTAAAAAAGGGCTGGGGGTTTGGCTCTGTGTGGAGATCCTGGCTTCAATCCCCCAATATTACACACACGTGCATGCATGCACGTGCGCACACACACACACAGATGGCTGTGGCCTGCTGTCCCCATGTTCCTTCCCTGCAGCTCTGCATGCTGGACTCATGGCAGCTCCTGTAGGCCAGCTGCCTCCTTGTGATGGTAACGCCTCACATCTTCAGAGCTGCTTGACTCCATTGCAGATAATGAGGCCTATGAGCCATGTCCCAGTGTCGTCAGTTTCAAGGAGGAGGTCACACTGAACTTGGCACGGTTCAGGCCAGATGGCTGCCCCTTACCCAGTGGCTGTGCCAAGGGCAGCTGTGATCCACCACCGGTCAGCTTGTGTCATTCATACGCCAGGTCTGTAATCAAGGCTTGGGGTGGGCAGGGTCATGCAATGAGGGCTTCATTATAGGACGAGAAATAACTGGCCAGTCTTCCCTGCTTTCTTCTGCTATGAGCTGATGTCTCCTTGAGGGTGAGGAAGGGAGGACAGGAAGTCCTGAGCCTGTTGGTTTTGGGGAGGGAGAGGAAGCCTGGATGTGGGACTGGGCAACAGTTGATGGTATCAAAAGCAGTGGTGAGCTCCTGATGGCTCCAGTTGATTCGTGTGAGTCCTCACAAAGCTTGTGCTCAACCCAAGGACGAACACTGAGGACAGGGGCAACAGCCTTGGCTGCCATGGTTATCTTATCTCTCATCCTGGACACCTCCTGTCACCTCCCTATCAGCAAGGAGAAAAGGACCTGCTGGAGGGTGGTGGGTTTTCTTTCTTAGTGTCATGCATGAAACAACCCGGAGCTCAGTAAAGCCTTCCCTGGTTTCTATCAGTCTCTGCATTCCCAGCCTTATTTACTTCTTTAGGACATGGTAATCTAGTGCTTTGCAAAATAAAATGTCTATGTGGAGAAAACAAACATCTTTAAGTTTGCAGGACCTCGCGGCATCATAGCTCCCTGCTGGATTTTAGCTGGAGTAAGCGAGGCCTGTGGTCAGCACCTGCACTTGAGGCCCTCAGCCCAGCATTTAGTGAAGTCCTGGTCCGTGGCAGTAGGAGGAGGCTTTGTGGGAACCCAGAAGCCCTAAGGCTCATTCTTAACATAATTGATTCTTTGATATTATTTTTTTCTCTTGTACTTCTTTTTTTCTGTTAAGGATGCTACCCATGTCCTCCTCTGAGCCTTTGGGATGATGCTCTCTTACCTGTTATACATTTTCCCCACACGACTCATTTTTTTGCTTCTTTACTCTTCCTTGATCAAGGTAAGCTACCCTTCTACCAATAGAGAAGCTATCTGAGCAGCTGGGGTTGGCTTGCTTGGAACCTAGGGCTTTCCTAGGAAGCAGGACTTTCAGCGATAAAACCAGGACAGTCCTTAGTATGGTCGATCACCCTGTGGGTAACGACCACATGAAAAGGGAAAGGGAGAGGGGCATTGGGGAAATAAAGAGGAAGAGGAAGGGAACAGTTGGGAAGTTATAGGCTTTTAACACAACTCTAATTTTATGTCTTTTCTTTCCATATTAATAATTGGGGTTCTTGCACATAAGCTTGCCAGTGATGTTTGGAGTCATCAACCTATACAACTGTCCATTTCTTACCTCCTAGTCTTGTCTCATAATAAATATGTTTCCTAGTTCCCCTTCCTTGTTTATCTAACTTGATCCCCTTGTAAGTGAATGCTTTGAAATCCTCCTCTCCACCAATACGCAGCTATGATAGATAACGTGTAACATATAAAGGAGAAGCCGTGCTCAGAAATGAGATTCATATGTGCACAGTTGTGGAGCACAATCCAAGTGCAAAGCAGTGAGTAGAGATTGATCTGAGGATGCATTGGGCTCTGGATCTGGAAGTGGGTAGTAGTTGCTGAGAATTTGGCTTCTTTGGGTAAATTACACCTTACAGTTTAGAGTCCCAGTGTGAGGTGGGGAGCCAGGCCATGCTCAAAGCCTGCAGCCAAAGGAAGACGGGCTTCCCTGGCTAATGAAAATGAGCTAGGAAAACTTCTGCCAACCACTGCTGGGAGCATAGCTTAGTGCCACACAGGAGATGCTGGAAGTGCATGGAGAAAGAAAGGCAGAGGGAGGCCCTTCCACGCAGAACAGTCTTGCAAAACCAATGTAAGATGCACAGAGAACCTTACATCAAGAAAGATCGTCAGTGAAATCACTAATTGGAATTGAGTTTTTCCAGGCAGAAAACAATAAAATATACTGAAAAAAGGATGGAAAATACGTACGTTTAGATCCCTTGCAAATGAAAGAATTACATCTTTTAAAATGACATATGCAACCAATTTGGTGGCACAGTATAAGATAAGCAAGGTGGATAAAAATTTAGAAATGGTCAAGAGAAATATAGCCATTTGCGGGGGGAGGGGACACGCAATATGATAGATTCTGGACCAAGCATAGTTGATGCTATGGTTTGTGTCTAAGTGGCTCCCCCAAGCCTCATGTAATCCTGGAGGCGGCTGAATCTAGCGTTTGTGATTGATTCATTGTCTAGCGCTGGGATTGGCGGTGTGAGTTCTACACCCGCCCAGGGGTGGAGCCAGCATATAATATACGGTCAGGAAGGAAGCGTGTTTCTGCTCTTTTGCGCGGTTCACTCTTGCCGCTTGCAGCCACCATGAATGGCTGCCCGTCAGTCACGCCATGCTGCCTTGGAACCAGTTAAATATGGACTAAAATCTCCATAGCTATAAGAATTCAATCCTTCCTTCCCTAATTTTGGGTGTCAGGTATTTTGTCTCAACAACGATAAAAAGTCACCAAGACAGTGGAAGAGAGAATTAACAAACTGGAATTTATCTGGATTGTAACAGTGACAAAGGGCTTATATAAATAGAGGATAACAAGGGTTGTGGTTAGGTATGTATGGAGGCTAGGAAAGGCTTGTCAAAGAAGGCATTTGAGCAGTGACCTGACCAAGTAGAATGTGAGCCTTGTGAATGTAAATAAAAATCAATCAAATAAACCCATGGATGCACAATAATCGTACCTATTTTTCTAAATTGTGAAGATTAAGTTAAATAACCTCAGCAAAAGTGCCAAGCCTAATGCCTGACACATAATTAAGTGAATGAATCTCTACTTCCTCTATGTTCAGAGGGATTTTGGGCACCTTTGCTGGAGGTCAGTGTCATACCAAGGGGACCTGAATTGACTGCTGATCACTCGATGGAGTAACGGTGGCTCTAGCTCTTTTGACAAGGTGACTGGAATACTGTCAGTTGTCTGTATGCCTGTTTTCTCCTTCTGCTCTCTCCCTCAAGAACAAACTCTGTTTTCCCCTCCTAGCATTAGCTAAACAAGCTAGTCACATCCAAAATCCAGAGATGACATTTTAATAAATCCAGGCAACCTGGCTAGTAGTTTTTTTTTTTTGCAAATCCCAAGATATCAGTGTAGCTCTCAGCATTTTTCCCTAGTATGTCTTGTCTGGAACCTCAGAAGAACTCCCAACAGAGGTCATGAAAGTGAGAAGACAAAGTCACCCTCTTTCTGAGCACGGAACCTTTTCAAACAGAGGCCCCGATGAAAACATCCACTCCTGTAGAAAACAAAATAAGACTGGCTTCCAGCAAACAGCCACAGAATGTTCCATCCAACAGAGAGCAGCTTCTTGGGACGTGGGAATCTGAGCACTGGATTGCATTCAAAGAAAATACCCCCAGAGCGATACAGAGCAGGTCCTGGGGCTCACAACATGCAAAATTCCATACTGCGAGGGGGACGATCTCTGTCGAGGCTGGGGTGGGAGCTGGGTATCAAAGAAACTGAACTAGGCTGGGGCGTGCAACCCAGGCAATCAAGGACAGAGGCAGCCCTTATCTCTCCAGAGCAAGGACAACAGTGACAGCTGACAGTAGAGTCAGCAATACACCGCGAAGGGGAAGCAGTTTCTGTTTGTTTCTGTAACCCTGAGAGAGAGAGAGAACATATCCCACCCTCTCTGACTTCTTGGTCAGGAAAAAGTTGTTTGAAGAAGAAAGAAGTAGCATCCCCTTTTGATGTGGCTAAGACCACTTTTACACTTATCTCACAGGGCGAGACGGGCTAATGCTCTGGTCCTCCCTCCCCTGGGCACTGTCTCCGCCAGAGGGTTCCCCGGCCCACATTTTCCATCTTCCTGGCATCTCACGTATCACATAGCACATCTATAAAAAGTCTCCCCCTGGTTACTGTGAGTTCTCTGTGTGTGTGTGTGTGTGTGTGTGTGTGTTTTCCCCCAAAATTGTACATCTCACCAACTATGAATTATTGTAAAGCAAACAACAATGAACAGACTATTTTGACTTTGGCTCCATGGAGGTAAATGTTTATGCTTAGAATGGCAGAAAATAACAGGAACTGCAGAGAGATTTTAATGTCTCCTACATCCCATAGCGCATATTTCTCTTCTGAAGAAGAAGAGGAAAGAAACTTAAGTTCTTGTTACATTAAAAATAAAACTTAAAAAATGACCTTTTGTGGTGAGATGAGGGAGGAAATTGTTGCACATTGCACACAGCAAGATGAGGGCGTGATGTGTGTGCGAGCATGTACCTGTGAGCCCGCCACTCTTTTGGAGGTCTTCATGCATGTAGCCAGCTTGTTTTTAGTGTGTCCAGCCGACATACCTATGCAGCTTGAGAAGCATCTTGTGTGTGTGTGTGTGTATGTGCACGCACGTGTGTTTAGTACACAGGATCTTTGTGCATGGAGCTTTATGCCCAGCCCTTTTTCAATTTTTTATTTTGAAACAGGCTTCCTAAATTGCTAAGTTGCCCATGCTGGTTCAAAGTTAGGATCCTCCTGCCTCAGTCTCCCAGAGTGCTAGAATCATCAGTGTGCACCACCGTGCCTGGTGAAATGTGTTTTTAATAAGATCTCAGTTCCAGTGAGTTTAAATAGAGAAGTTTTAAATAGAGGAGACTTCAAGTTGAGAGTGGAGCATTACTCAGTGATCAATATTTAGTAGGCAGAGTCTTTGTATTATAGTAGACTCAGTATATGCCTGTTGATTGAGTGAATGCAGAGTGCCACAATAGCAAGTGAAAATGCATTCGATTCCTTTCCTCAGGGACCATCATTTGGTGGGGTCCCCTTAATCATGCCACATAACCAGTGCCTACCCACAGAGACTGCCACCCTGGATGTGTTTGAATAACACAATGGGTTGTAGTTTCACACTTAAGTCCTTCTTAAACCTAGTTCCTTCTTTTAATGAGAGGCACTGTATCGATCTATGTTCTTTCCTTATGCTTCCTGACTTAGGAGTTTTGAAATGCATCTGCTTTTTGAAGTTAACTACCTTTCCTCATGTGATTCTAAAACCACAGCCCCTGTGACATCCAGGAGAGCGCCTGAAGGGAGATGTGACTAGAATAGCTCGATACTCTTACAGGGACTTCTGGGCCACATAACCCTCCTGGTCTCTTCCCTCTGCCTCTGCCTTAATAAGAAAGGCATTGTACGGACCCATAGCTCCAGGGCTTGTTTCCATGATTCCTGTAGAGGGAGAGACTTGGAAAATAGAATAGAAATCACCTGCTCACTATTAAAGAGCAAAATAGCAATGAAACCAAAGTAGAATTTACTGGTTTTGAGTGATCTTTTTGGAAAGCAATTTTCCAATTCAATTAGCATTTCTGAATAGCTGTCTGTGGGGATTGATTTTTGTGTAGTGCTAGTTAAGTGCAATCATATAAGGGAAACATTAAAAAAACAGTGCAGGGGAGAAGCAAATAATCCAATTCATCCATTGAATTTAACCAGGAATAGTCAGTGAGTCTCTAATAGCTTGACCGTGGTTGGGAAGATGGCGCTGCAGTGCCTCTCCTTGGACCAGACTCTCAGGCGTTGCCATCAGCAGCCCCCACGCCCTGTCTCTTGGCGCAGTCCAAAGTGAGTCTAGCAGCTGCTCTCCTGCCATAATTCAGCTATTTTATTTCTATTTTAATCAGAGCAGATTACTTTTGACCAAACTAGCATTTCTGGACATAATCTACATTGTATGACCTCTTTCAGCTAATGAGAAATGGCTCCCTCTGTTCATTTGATGTGTGTGCAAAGCTAATTTATCTTGACCAATATTATTATGCTAATTATATAAGTGCAGTTTGGCTCTTTTGGGCAATTTCTATTATGGGAGCTCTTGAAAATGTAATGGAAGGAAGAATAAAATGGAGCAGACGTGTAATTAGGGAGATTATGAAAATCCTTTCCCAGGTATAAAAAAGTGCAGTGTAAGCCTAGGAATTTTAGTCTTTGTATTATGGTGCTTGTTTCTTTCTCTGGGCCAGGTTGATCCTTCAGCTCCATGGGGTAAAATCTCAGAGAGAAGTTCGGAACCAGGAGTAAAACAGGCCGGGTTCAAGTGCTTGTGTGTCTGTCACGTAGGTGAGAACTGGAGACAACTTGACCTGCAAGAGGATCTTTGCCCCAGGGCCAGGCACTGAAAGTCCTAAGAGAATGAAACTCAGTATGGTCAAAGAAGCCAGAAATCTGGACTGAATTAGGTGCCCTGGCTTTTAGTTTCTCCCTCTTCTGCCTCCTGCCTCCTGCCTCCTCTCTCTCGCTCTCTGTCTCCCTCTCTCCCTCTCTCCCTCTCCCTCCTGAGCTTGATCAAATAATTTTATCCAAAGCTAGGACCTAACAGGCTACCTAAAGAGAAAAGCAGGGCAGAATAATTCAAGTGTTTTTCCCTCTCCGTTCTCACCCTGCAACATAGCAACTCCGACACTACATGTGGGGTCGGGAGACATTCCCCATACAACTACCAGTTCCGGAGCAGACAACAGCTGCTGTCCTCTGGTTCAATTCCATTCTGATACAGTCTACCTGGAGATACTGCCAGATCCCACAGGTTGAAGGCTTGGTCCCATGCGACTGTCCCCACTTCAGATGCTGTTCGAAAGTCTCCGACCAACTGGCTATAAATCAGGGTTCCTACGAGTTTTCTGGGACGGCTTACAGAACTGAAAGAAACACTTTACCCGTGTCCACTCACTTATAAAGGCTACTACAGAGGATGCAGATGAACACCCAGATGGGAGAGAGGCACAGGGCAAGGTGTGGGAGAAAGGGTGTGGCGCTTCCCTGCCCTTTGCATCCCCTCCAGAACCACCGCCAGTTCAGATACCTGGGAGCTCTCTGGACGCTGTCATTGGGGTTTTATAAAGGCTGCATTGTGCATTCGTGATTAATTATCTCATTGGCCATTGGCGATCAACTCAACCTTCAGCCCTTTTGTCATCCCCAACCCCCTAATTCTGCCTTAGTCTCTCCAATGACATGTACCCAACCTGAAGTTTTCTAGGGGCTCACAGCCACAGTCATCTCCTTAGCACACAAAAGACACCCCATCACTCTGGACATTCCAAGGGTTTCAGCAGCCTCATCTGCTCCACACAGCTGTCTTTTCATACTAACAGGCTTGACAATGGTTCATGAATTCACTGGAGCATCCACCAAATGACAGGAAGATGTAGACAACCTCTTTTGCTTGCCAGTCACTCCAGGGTCAAAGGAACTTGATGTGGATTTTTCTGCAATCTTAAGGAGCTATTGTTCTCTCGGCCTCTCTTTGCTTCCTAAATTCTGAAGCAGCCAAAGACTGAAGACCCCTCTTTTGCCTGTCACTATTAGACATGGAAGCCACCCAGCTCCCCCTACCCAGCTCCCTCCACCCAGCTCCCCCCACCTTCACCACAAGGGCTGCTGAGGAACCAGTTTGTGCAGCATGAAGGGCAGATGACCCTGACCCCACTTCCTCCTTTCTCTAAGTATGATGACACAAGGTGGAAAGTTGCAGAACATGAAGGATGTCCCTGCTCAGTGATTGGTTCCTGGTATAACTGGCAGCAGACAGGCTGCCTGGGCAGACAGCTGTTTTAGTATCAAGGACGATCAAGGCCTATTTGATGCTGGTACCTGTGTTTGAGGTCAAGCTCCAGATTCTCTGCCTGGACCAGCCCCTTTTTGCGCTGGTAGCATCTTACCTGCCAAGCAACTCTTGCCTCTCAGCCTAGTTTTAACCCTTAACCATTGCTCCTACCCACAGCACACTGCTCTTGCCTTACCTTTTACCAAATACAAGCTCCCTGTTTGTCCCCACCTAACTTTGCCCTTAGTCACCACTCCTAGGGCCGGGGCCGCCCTCTATCACATCATCCTCAGTCCAGGCACAGGAAGTTGTCTGGGACCGTCCTCTCTCTCTTGGTCACCTTGTCCTCTCCTGCTGAGATGGTAACTCTAAGTTGCATCAGGAGAGAGAAAGCCTGCAAAACACTAAAATCTATTTCCTGGGGGAAATCTGGCAATTCAGGTCTTTTCAGAGTAGAAGAGAAAGAAAGCCCAGTGCTGGAGTTTGAGGGATTAGGAGGGGACACCCTGCTTGGAGAGCTGAGAGGAACAGACTGGCTTCAAGCGCAGCCCTCCTGACTTTGCTCTGTCCTCTGTCTGACCTGCTGGAAATGCAGTCATCCTATTAGGAAAAAGCATGGTTCATTTAAAGGTAGTGTAACTGGATGAGGCAGGCAAGTCTCCATCATGCCAGATTGCAGAAGGGTACCAGGAAGAGGTGGGGAACCTGCCTGGGAATCTAGGGACCTGGCTGCTGTCTGAATTGAGTGTGTAGGAACTCAGGGAAAAGACCAGGGCTCTCCTGCTCTTCACCTCCTCACTCAGAAACTGAAATTGGACTGGATAAGGTGTTCGTTCTCTAAAGCAACATGACCAATTGTCCCAAAACTCGGCAGCTTAAAACAATGAAAAAAAAATTTTTTTCTTTGTACCGGGTATCGAACTCATGACCTTGCACTTGCCAGGCAGGTGCTTATGCCACTGAGGTAAATCCCCGGCCCAAAAATGAATTTTTTAATCTCACAGATTCTGTGGGTCAAGAGTCCTGGCTCCATGCAGACAGCTCTTCAGGCTCCAGATCTCTCTGGGGCTGCACTGAGGTGACGGCTGGGCCTGTGGGCATCTCTGAGCTCAGCTTGGGGAGCATTTGCCTTCCTGCTCATTCGCATGATCCTCTCTGGGTCCTGGAGTAAGGGTCCTATTTGGACAACAGCCTTCATTCCCTGCTGGCTGGAGGCCTCTCCGTTTCTTCCTATGTGAGTGTCCATAGAAGGCAGCTCATAGCATGGTGACAGGCGTCGTTAGAGCTGCCAAGCGTGACTTCTTTTCCCCAGTCTGCCTGTGAGAAGTTTGGAAGTTGCCGCTCCACCCCAACCAACAAGTAAAACGCTGACCCAGCTGAAAAAGCAGCTCTGCTCAGAACTGAAAGAGATGTGTGGTCACAGGGAAAATGTGTGCTACCCTAAAATCAGAGCGACAGGCACAGAGCTTCAAGAGAATTGCAACTTACCAACCAGAGCAGAAACTCATTAGCAGAAACTTTCGTGGGAATTAGTGCCAGGGTAGAAAAATCTGAACTGTAATTGATGAGTTGCTAGAGGCTTGATGTGAACAAGTCTGAGAGTTAAAAATGGTTGCCAGTGGGACCCAGACATCTGAGAGTCCCCACACTATTGTGAGATTTGCCTCCAGAAGTTCAACCAGATTCCCATGTTAAACACAAAGAGGAAACTCCACTCGTGCTTCCAGCAGAGGGGAAATGAAACCATTTTAACATATGTGATAGTGTTCTGTCCCTGACAAAGCCTTCCTTCAGGAGAAACTCTTTGACCAGAGCCTGCCCTGCTGGAGGTTTATCAAAGTAACTGATCAGGAGAGAGGAAATATTCAACCCAGACATCCTAGGCACACCTAAGCCATACCTAAGGAAGCCTGGAGATGGAGATGCACTTGTAAAGTTGTCTGGTCCACAGATACAGGCTTACTGAAGACTGAGACATACCCATCGAACAATAGAATGCTTCTCCTTCCCCTGTACCTTACCATCACATTACTTAAGGCCCATTATAACTGGCCAGGTGTTGTGGTACAAGCCTGTAATCCTAGCATTTGGTAGGTGAGGCAGGAGGATCACCATGAGTTCAAGCCAAGCTTGGGCTATATAGTAGATTCAAAGCCAGTCTGGGCTATGTAGTATGACCCTGTCTCAAAAAAAGCAAATATAAAAAGGCCCATTATAGTATTTCCTTTTACCTAGTACATCATGTCCAGCAACCAAGAAAAAAATTGCAAGGCATACTAAAAATGCAAACAAATAAATGCAGTTTTGAGAAACAGAATAAATATCAGAACCAGATATGTTGGAGTTATCAGAATTGGAATTTAAAATAACTATGATTAATATGCCAAAGGCCCTATAAGCTATAAGCTATAGAAGACAAAGTAGACGGCATGCAAGAATATAGAGAATGGCATGTAATCAGACAGATGAAAATCCCAAGAAAGACCCAAAAGAAATGCTAGAGATAGAAAACACTAAGAAAAATGAAGAATACCTGGACTTCTTAGTAGACTGGACAGAGCTCAGAAAAGAATCACTGTTTGAAACGATAGCAATAGAAACATCCAAAACTAAAATCCAAAAAAACAAAGAATGAAGGGGTTGCAGAACAGATTATCCAAGAATTGTAGGACATCTACAAAAGGTATAATGCTTGCATAAGGAGAATACCAAAAGAAGAAAAAAACAGAAAAATATTCAAAACCATACTGACTTGAGAATTTCCATAAATTAATGTCAGAAACCAAACTACAGATTCAGGATGCTCAGAAAACACTAAAATGAATACATGCAAAAAAACAGTAGCACCCACATTTATCATATTCAAACTTCCGAAAAATCAAAGATACAGAGCAAGCGAGAGGGGATAAGCAAGTTGGAAATCAGTCTTCATGTAACCTGACCTCAGAAGCAATGCCTCATCTCTTTTGCCATAGTCTGTCCTAGAAGTGACTCAGTGGATGTAACCCATACCTGAAGGAGGGAATAATACAAAGGCAAGAATGCCAGGAGGTGGAGTCATGAGTTGTTTTATTTTATTTTATTAATTTAGGTTTTTTTGAGACAGTGTTTTGCTATGTAGTTCAGGATGACCTTGAACTCATAGGAACCTTCCTGTCTCAGCCTCCCAAATGCTGGAATTACAGATGTGCGCCACCATGCCTGGCTTCATCAGTTGCAGATGCTGCCCATGGCAATGTAGCTCTAGGGCCCTCCTAATGCTCAAATTCAATGAATTGTCCCTCTCCCCCAGAAGAAGGGACACATTCTGTTCTCAGCTCAGTCACACACCTTCATAGTGCTGACATATTCTAGAGCTGAGCGTAAGCCTAAAAAACAGTAAAAAAGGAAAATAATCTTGTCCAAAGGAGTCAGAAGGTGAAAAGAAGACATTGCATCGTCTCTCTTCGTATGACACCTAACACTGAGGACTCTGCTAATAGGCCAGGTATCTTCTTAGAGGAGCCATGGAAAGGATGTCTTTGTTTAAATCTCTGTGGAACCCAACACACCAGAGGCAGCCTATCTAGAGAAGCTAGTAATCTGAGGTCATTTCCTGCAGTGCCCGGGGGGAGCATTACAGATCAAAGGCCGCTCCAGAGCTCTTACTTCCTGTACAGAATAATTGAAGCAGGTGGATTATCCTCAGAGTCTCTGTGAGGTATTCACATTTTTTCTGGAATGATGCAACATCTAAAGCATATTCATGTTACACCTTGGCCTGGCTCAAATCTGGAGATGACCTAGGTGTCCAAATCCTGAGGACCATGGGTTGATTTGAATTACCTGAGATACTTCCTTTCCTGAAGAAAACGGAAGCTGGTTTTGCTCTCTATGTCCATCACACAAGAATCTTGTACAGCAGTCACGGATTCTTTTTTAAAATATGTTTAATCATTCAGAAGCCCACATTTCCTTTATTAATAGCCATCTTTAAAATGGTGGCCATCAGCACGTCAGTTTTCTATGCTTCTCAGAGCTCTCCCAGCTTGGAAAGCCATCCTGCTAGGGTGTGCCTGTAGAGTCATCAAGCGGAAACAGGCAGCAAAACTGAGCCTCGTTAACCTCTGCTCTGTGTGTGAAGAGACAGATTCATGTTTCCACTCACAGTTTCTAATTCTGAGAATTCCTGATTATGAATTGGTGAACTTTTAACCTGTCTCTTTCAATTTTTTTTTTTGGCATCATACTTAAGCATCTAAAGGTTATAGATAATTTGATTTACACCTATCAAAGCTGCTTATGTATACTTCTTTCATTCTCTCAAATCTTATAAGAGAGACATTTAGTTTTCCTGGTGGCTGGGTTTGTAGCTCAGTAGCATTCACTTAACATGTGTGAGGCAGGAGTTTGATCCCCAGAGTCACACACAGAAAGGTTTTTTTGCAGGACGTAGCGAGAGGTAGGGAAATGCTCCACGGGCTCCGTTCCATTGATACAGCTATACAGTGTTCAGCAGGGTGCACTGAACTAGTTACTTGATAAACGTTGGTTTTCTTTAAAATTTATGGAAAAACAAATACAGATCCTGAGACTGTCCCCAAATTTTCCACTGAATAGGAACAGGAGAGGGTGGAACCTTGGATCAGATCTTCAAACTTCATGAAAGTCACTCCATTCATACTTTTGCAAGTTATAACCCAAGCATCCTGGTTTGCCACTTTAAGAAGTTTGGAAACTGAACCTGAAATGCCATACCAGAGACGTGTTATTCCCGTGCTCTCAAATAAGGCAGAGTCACTCTCAGTTTGTCAAGATAAAAGGAATACTGTGGGTAATACAGGGATAATGAAAATATACAGTGAATGCCATTAGTCCCCTTCAAAATACTCCGCATCACTTTGAATGCTGGTCTTGCCACCTTCTGAAGCAGTTCTGAAATATCTTTTATGAGTGTCCATATGAGATGTGATAAAAAAATACAGTGAATGCTGCTGCTGAATGTTATCCAAGAGAAAGGCAGACTCATAAAAGAATTATACTGTGTCCTCATCCATTCTGTTCAATAAATCTGACACCATGTGACCTCTGCTTCTTCCCCAAAGTCAAAGTGACCATAAAAGGTGAATGTTTTGAATCAGTTTAGGATATTGAGGTAGCCAGATCATTGCAACTAAAGACACTCATGAAAGAGAACTTCCAGAACTGCTTCAGAAAGTGGCAAGGATGATGGGATACATTTGTTTGAAGTGAAAGGGAGCATTTTGAAGGGGATTGATGTCAATGTGTCTTTACTGTAATGATTTTTAAATTTTTAAAATTTAAATATTTATTGTTTTTTATCATTCCTTATATATGCAAAAACACTGAAATATATTTTTGAATTCATGTTATTATAAGGGCTGGGCATCATTAGTCCCACATGCCCTTAAGTTTCTCCTTGAAAATTCTCAGTTCTAGGATTCAGCTCTACCTGCACTTTTCCTCCCCTGAGATTCTCTGTCCTCCTTTCTGAGTGGGCTGGCTGCTCTCTAGTTCTTTTAGCTACGGAGGGACTCCTGAATTCACCCAAGAATTCACTAAAAAAACAAAAACACAACCAAGTTTACAAGAGAGAATGTCTCAAACACAGAGAGTATTGAAGGCACAGATACAACTATGCCTAAGGTACTGAACATCTGGTAACACACTGGCCAAACTAACATGGATTCTTGGATAGTTTCTCTCCTCCTACTCAACACTAATCCAGGAGACTCAGTCCTTAGGTGCTCTAGCCATATTCTACCTGCTTTCTCCTCCTGCTCACTGCTCTTCCAAGCATTCTCATCAACACTCAGTGGTTACGGAAAAGCTGGGATGCCTCTGGATGGAGAATGGAGATTCCTGGTGCAAATGTAAGACATTTACCCAAAAGACATGTCCAGGTTTACTTTGTACCTTGCTCTTAAATATCTTGTGATATTATCCAGGATAATGATGGCATTTTGTAGAAAAAGTACTCTTTGATAAATGCTACATAAGCAGATGCTCCTGAATTTATAGTACTCCTACAGCTTGTTAGTGATTCATTTTTCAGTTAGTGAGTCTGATACTTTGCCATTTAAAATTTTTTCTCAGTCTTCCTTCCTCTGCATGTATAATAATCTGCAGATGAAAACTCAAGGAGAGGAAAATCCAACATAACAGAACAATGATGAAGTACTTTGTCATGTACTACTCTCCCCTTCCCACAGTCCTCTCTGGGGCCTCTTATCTGTTGTCAGGGTTCAATTTGCATAAAGATATTACAATGTAGTCTGACTATATCATAAACATAAATACTGGGATTTTGTTTTTTAATAAGGAGGTGCATTAAAGAGATCCTACCTCCTCTATTTCCAGGGGCCCCCTCTCCTAATCTCTTGGGCTCATGGAGCCAACAAAAGTCAACCTGGAGGCTGGGGTGAAACATCCCTGCAAGCCACAACCCTCTAGGCAGCGTTTACATGCAGAGCATTTACGCTCTTCTGCACAGAACCCAGCCCCATGTCAGCTCTCCATTTGCACACCTGACTGGCTCTCCCACGCGAACTCCTCACCCGGCTTCTACAGTGAGCTTTCCTGAAAACCAGCCCCTCCTGAGGCTCTGTGCTAGTATCCCTCTTCTCTCCCTTCTACTTGGCCACAGAAGACGTTTTCTGTCCTCTTCAAGCATTCTGGCCTGACCCACCGCTCCTAGGAAATTCTTCAGAGAAACAGATTCTGCTTGATCCCTGACCTGCTCTCACAAACAGAGCCTGTGGCAGGAAGGCCCAGTTCTCGGCCAAGTGAGCCGCAGCGTTGCCACCCACCAGCACAGCTGCTCTGCTAATGTTAGGACTCTCTGAGAAGCCACCTGACTTCAAGGTCTAGAGATGCGTCACGCCCTCTCTCCGGAGGTGACCTGGGGTGGGGCCCACCTTCTGTTTTTAACACCCAGAACAGCTTTGTAACCCGCAGAAGTGACTCTTTTAGAGGCAGCCCTCAATGAACGATAAAAATAAATAAGTGCACACGGTCAGCTGTCAAGCTGCAAGTTATTTCCTCCTGGTCTAGCCATGAAGCATCACACAGGTCTATGCAGGTGCCTGATCTCTACCCGGGCATCTGGGTGCCGCCTCTCATTCCATGTGTCTCAAGCAGAACTCACCACTTTCTCCCAAACCCTTGCCACTGTCTGTCTCCCTGTCTGTCTGGGGCATTTCCAGTTACCTGAGCTAGGACCATCACATCAGTTTTGACTACCTTCCCTCCCTCTCCAGACATGAAATCTTTTTTGTTGCCCAGGTTGGGCTTGAACTTACCATCTTCCTACCTCAGCCTCACAGCGTGCTGGGATTAGAAAGGTGCACCTCTATGCCCAGCTTCAGACACTAAATTTTAAAACCATTTTATCGCTTGCATAATGTTCATAAACTTCCTCTTCTACTTGCTTTTCAACTCTCACCTGTAGCACCTGCACGCTGCAATGGTCTGCTGATAGTCACTTTCCTTCTTTCTCAGGCCTTGTAAGTCTACCTTCCAGGATGAGTTCTCTAGAACTATCTCTCTTGCTTAAAACCTTTCAAGGAGTCCTGCTAGGTTCTCTGCCCTGTCTGAGAATGAGAATCACCTAGGGAGGTTTAAGGAAAAGTCACCACTGAACTTGCACAGCTAGAGACTCAGATTTAACAGGGCAGGATGGGAAATGGCATCCATGTCATAGAACCCCCCCCCCATTATCCATGGTTTCACTTTCCACTGTTTCAGTTACCCACAGTCAGCTGTGGTCAGGAAATAGTCAACTGGAAATTCCAGAAATAAACAACCACAACTTTTAAATTTTGTTCCAGTCTGAATGGTGTGATAAGATTTCAGGCCATCCTGCTCCAGCTTGTCTAGACCCCTCCACCCCACATATCCACTTCCACGTGCTGTGAACCCTTTTGTAGTAGCCATCTTGGTTACCAGGTCAACTGTCAGCAAACCACAATGCTTTTCTTGAAGTGACACTTATTTCACTTAATAATGGTTCAAAGACTCAAGAATAGTAGTACAAAGAAAGTACCAGCACATAAAACCTAGGAAGACAGATTAACTCTAGAAGTACATGGAAATTCTACAGATCATATAGGGAAAAAAAAAAAAAAAAGCAAACCAGGATGGGTACATAGACAGACAGACAGACCTACAGGCAGGCAGGCAGGGCTTTACATTGTCTGCAGTTTCAGACATCCACTGATGGTCTTAGAATGTATCCCTCACGGATAAGAGGGACCCAGTGTAGCTCTTTTTTTTTTTTTTTTTTTTGTGGCATCAGGGATTGGACTCATTACCTCATGCTCCCCAGGCTGGAGCTTATGCCACTGAGCCAACTCCCCGGCCCTTGTTTTTTTGAGACAGGGTCTCACTATGCCGTTCAGGCTGGCCTGGAGCTCACTTTGTAGCCCAGGCTGGTCTCGAACTTGCAACGATTCACCTGTCTCAGCCTCCCGAGTGCTGGGATTACAGGCGTGAGCCACCATGCCCGGCTCCCAGTGTAGCTCTTTTAAAAATTTCCTAGGAAATTCTAACAGGTGACCAGAGTTGAGACCCACTGACCTGCAGGCTGAAGTCCAAGCTCCTTTCTGCAGCACCCAGGATGCTCCTAACCAGATCCCTGTCCTGCCTCCCCAGTCAGCCTCACTCCTGCCTACTCCATGACTTTCTGCTCCAACTACACTGAACTGTTTATAGTTCCCATCTCTACACCATTACCAATGCTACTGTCACTGCTCAAAATGCCTTCCCCACTGGTCCAACACCACCTCTTACAGAAAGCCACTCTTGCCCATCCATCTCAGTTCCTTCCCTTGCCTCCAGGTGCTCCTTAAAATTTAGGATGGGTCTCTATTACTGGGTAGCTACATTATTTTATGGTGATCTCTTTAGATGTCAAACTTCCTTAAAAAAAAAAAAAAGGAAATATTTGACCCAAAGTTGCTAACGAGCAGCTCAGCCTCCTAGGCACTGGAATACAGACTCAAACAACTGCCGGGACCAATGCACTCCTTTTCGGTCATTCTCTAGCTGAGGCTACGTGGCCACTGGTGTCTATATGTTACTTTTGGGTATTCTTGGCAAACAAACATTTTTGGTCTCTGCATAGCAGATAGGTGTCCACAAAGGCAGCCTCAACCCCTGAGGCATGCTCACACTTCCAGCAATACTGACTAGCATCCTTACTGTCAGTCCCAAAGCCCCTGAAGAGTGACTCTCTGCGGTTCAGCAAAGATGCTGCTGTGCACGAAGGTGGCATGACTCAAAAACATGGAGAAGAATTAGAGGATTGGCAGTATGTTAGTCAGGTTTTTGTTACTGAAACCAAATACCTGAGACAATAAACCTAGAAAGAGGAAAGGTTGGTGTTGGCTCCTGGTCCCAGAGGTTTTAATCCACAATTACTGGCCTTGTTGCTTTGGCTGTGTGGTGAGGCAGCACTTTATGGCAGAGAGAGCATGGTGGGGCAAGCTGCTCACTTCACAGCAGCCAGGAGGCAAATGAGGAGAAAGAGATGAGACAGGCATCCCCTGGTCTCCTTCAGAGGCCCAGCCTCAAGGACCTGCAACCTCCCTCCAGGCACCACTTCTTAAAGGTTTCTACCACCTTCCAAAAGTACCAAACGAAGGACCAAGCCTTTAGCATGACATCCAAACTAGAGCGAGTAGACCCTCCAAAAGCTGACAGTTACACCCCGAGGATCAAGGGATTCTTGAACTACGTGATAACCACACACAGATCGGCAAGAGGGACCAATCTGGGAGCCCAGAAGAGCAAACTGTATTTCAGTCTTGGATGTCAGGGAAGACCTCACAGAAAAGTTGGCACTGGACATGAACTTTGAAGGATGAGTAGGACTTTGCCAGGCACAAGGGAAAATAAGGCATTCTAGGTAAAGACAGTGTCAGCAAGACACCTAAAAAGTATTCCCGGCTGAAGTGCAGAGAAGGGACCGAGCTGGTGGTAAGGCAGCAGGATCTGAAATGTCAGGGTTGGTCCACACGGCCAGCCTTTAAGTGTCCAATGAGAAGTCCAGTTTTCTCTGCTCAGGGGCAGGGTTCCTTGCAGATTTCAATTCCTTGGGGAAGAAGTTAGCGTCAGCGGACTCAGGAGAGGCCCTGGCGCACGTGAAGACTCTT
>RJWT010002622.1:0-40024 GCA_004365215.1 Cuniculus paca | reverse complement strand
TTGACTGAAACCAGTCAGTAGTCCAAGGCAAGGCAGAATGTTTGCAGCAGTCCTTGGGTTTGGCTGCCTAGACCTGGGTTCAGAAAGATGATGAGAACCTGAGAAATGGAGCTGGGGGCGGGGAGGGAAATGGAGACTATCCAGTACATTCCACATGTTAGCTCATTTGTTCTTTGACACAGGACCTAAAATGATTAGCTTTCATTTTAGAAGTAAGAAGCTTCCAAATGGTGAAACAATTTACCCCAATTTAAAAAAAAATGGTTCTGTCTGACTTCAAACTCCATGTTATTTTCCTAATAATTCTACCCACATGCCACATAAAGTACATGTTGCTGTTTCTACCCCAAAGTGTTTCCAGTCATGATGGTTAGGGGAGAAATCCATGGAAAGAGAAAAAGGTATGGTTGGATCAAATCACTTCCTTACTGAAATACTACTAGTTGTATAATGCTGGATTTTTTATTTGTTTGTTTGTTTTTGTTTTTGTTTTTCAAAACAAGGATAAGTAGGTTCAACAAAAGAAGCAAGTCACAACTGCTCAGGTCTCCTGGTCTCCCCTACCCTCTATCTATTGCTGTCATTCCTTTAGGACAGTGATAGCAACTCTTTTAGAGCTGCCAATGATAACAGCTACCTGTGGCATGCATGCCATAGGTTTGCAACCATGGCTCTAGGATGCCTAAAAACGCAATCAGATTAGAGCCAAAGGTTCTGGGTAAACCCTGCTGTGCCATTCTGGGAAAATACTGTCATCGGTAAAATGGATTTTGGAGTTACATGCTGAGCGTTGTAGACAGATCATGACTGAACACTTACAGATTTATGTAATATATTAATTTTTAAAAATTAAACTTATGCATACACTTTAGATATACATAATAATCACACTCATCATGGGAAATTTGTACCTGCACATGATACATCTGGACTAGAATCTTCTTTTTTCTCCCATTCCCTTCCCCTCTCTTCTACTTTTTCCCCCCTCTTTACTTACAAAAGCTTTGTTTCTAGTTTTTCCTTCTTTTCTTTTCTCTTCCTCACCTCATTAGTTCCCCTTCCCATGTAAACATTTTCTTAGTGTTTCACAGTATTTATGATTTCTCACCCCAGAGAAACCATGCAATATTTGAACATGTGAGTCTGATGTATTTCACTTAAGAGGATGGTCTTAAGGTGCATTCGTTTACCTAGAAATGTCTCAAGTTTATTCTCTTCTATTGCAGAGTAGTACTCTATTATATAAAAAAGACCATATCTTCTTTGTTCATGCATTGGTTGATGGGCATTTGGGATGTTTCCAAAATTTACCTATCATAAACTGAGATGCTAAAACCATGGGTATGGATATATTGCTGAGATATGATGCTTTTAATTCTGTTAGGAAGATACCAAGAAGGAGAAGAGCTGGGTCACATAGAACCTTTAGTTTTACTTCTGGAGGCATCTCCACATTGATTTCCACAGTGATTGCACATTCTCACCAACAGTGGAGAAGGGTTCTTTATTTCTCATAGCTTTACTAGCATTTGTTATTGGTTCACAGATGAAATTAAAGAAGAAATTATACAGTTTCTACAATTAAACGGTAATGCCATAACAACATATCTGAATTTATGTGATGTGATGAGCGCAGTCCTATGAGGGAAATTTATAGCAGTGAATTCTCACATCAGGAAAACAGAGCAAGCTCAAATACACAAGCTAATGGTGAATTTTGAACTTCTAGAAAAAGAATAACAAGTCAAGTCCAAAGCTCACATGAGGGAGGAAATTATAAAGATCAGAACAGAACTTAATGTAATTAAGATTAAGAAAGCAATACAAAAAATTAAAGAATTGGATATTTGAAAGATTAAATAAAATTAGCAAACCCCTAGCCAAGCTTAACAGAAAAAGGAAAAAAAAAAACAAAAAACAAAAAACAAAAAACAAAAAACAAAAAAACAAAAAACAACTCAAATCCATGTAATTAAGAATGAGAATGGTGAAATCACAACAGATCCTGCAGAAACCCAGAAAGTCATCAGTACCTACTTTGACAACCTGTACTCAAATAAGATGGAAAATATAGAAGAAATGGACAGATTCCTAGACACATATGAATTACCAAAGCTTAATCATTAAAATATAAAAATCTAAATAACCCAGTATCAGTCAATGAAATTGAAGATATAAAAAACCTACTACCACCACCACCAACAAAAAGCCCATGTGCTTGTGGATTCAATGTTGAATTCTACAAGAAAATTAGAGAAGATCTAACTGTACTACTCCTCAAATTCTTTAATGAAACTGAAAGGGAAGCAGTATTGCCAAAGTCATTCCTGAAAGTAAGAATTACCCTGATACCAAAACCAGGGAAGGATTCAACCATAAAAATGAACTACGGTTCAGTATCCTTAATGAATATCTGTATTGGTTGGTGCATTGTGTCAACTAAGAAGTTTACAAGTTTAACTAAGTGACTCCACAGGGGACTGGGTTCCTCACTTTGTAAACTTCCTAATCTTTTGCAAGAGGAGGGCACAGAGATGGTGTGAGTGCTACATATACCCACTCTGGGAGGTGGTAGCCTGCATACAATATAAGGGAGGAAAAAAGACTTGCTCCCCCACCCCTTTTGCTCTTGTTACTTTTAGTGTCTTCTGCCGCCTTGAACTATTACCTCTGTCCCATGCCATCCACAAACTATGAGCTAAACAAACCTTTTCTTCCTTAATTTTAAGTGTTGGGTATTTTGTCTCAGGAACAAGAAAAAAGTAACCAAGACAATAATGATACAAAAATCCTTAATAATGTACCAGCAAACAGAATGCAGCAAATCATCAAGAAGATTATACACCAGGACCCAGTAAGATTCATCCCAATGATGCAGGGATGGTTCAACATACGCAAATCAATAACTGTAATACATTATATCAACAGAAACAAGGGCCAGGGATATAGCTCAGTGGCATGTTGCCTGCCTGGCAAGCATGGAGTCTTGAGTTCAATTCCCAATTCAAAAAAAAAAAAAGAAAACAAAAGCAACAACAAAATCCCCCACAGAACCAAGAACAAAAATCACATGTTCTTTTCAATACATGCAGAAAAAGCATTTGACAAAGTCCAACACTCATCCATGATTTAAAAAAAAAAACTACAGAAAATTGAAATTGATGGCCTTTATCTCAATCTGATTAAAGCTATCTATGGGAAACTGACAACCAACATCATACTAAGTGGTCAAAACTGAAACCTTTCACTCTAAAGTTAATAACAAGACATGGATGTTCACTATCTCAATATAGTTTTGGAAACATTAACCAGAGCAATTAGACAACAGAAAGAAATAAAATGAATAAAATAGTCAAGGAAGAAGTTAAATTATCATTATTTGTGGGTAACATGGTACTCTGCATAGAAGACCCCCAAAACTCCACAAGAAAACTTCTACTTAATAACCAAATCCAGTAATGTAGCTGGATACAAAGTTGACACTTAAAATCAATAGCATTCCTGTACAAAAATAAACTCACTAAAAGAGAAATTAGTGAAAACACAACTATCACACTAGCATAAAAAAAATGAAATCCTTAGGAATCAGTGTAACAAAGGAAGTAAAAGACATTGAAAACTACAGTACCCTAAAAAAGGAGATCAAAGGGAATATCAGAAAACACAAAGATACCCCTTCCTCTTGGGTAGAAAGAACCAACATAGTGAAAATGGCCATACTCCCAAAATTGTTACACAAATTTATTGCAATCCTAATCAAAATACCAATAACATACCTCATAAAATTAGAGAAAACCATCTTAAAATTCACTTGGAAACAGAAGAGACCTAAAATAGCAAATGCAATCCTGGGCAACAAAGGCAAGGCAGAGAGCATCAGAGTCCCTGGTCTGAAATTATATTACAAAAAACAGCAAGGTATTGGCAAAAAACAAAACAAAATAAAACAGAAGAAACAGACCCAAGGATCAGTGGAACAGATTAGAAGGTACAGAAACAACTCTAAACTCAATTAGCCACCTTACATTTGACAAAGGGGAACCAAACACCTTCACTTGAAGAAAGCCTGTTTAATACATAGTGCTGGAAAGACTTGATTTCCACATGAAGATTAAAACTGGACCCATGTGTCTCACCATTCACTAAACCAAAATCAAAATGGATCAAAGATCTAATTATTAACACAGAAACACTAAATCCGCTGGGATATAGAATAAGTAGAACTCCTAATATATTCATTTTTGTATATGTAATTTAGGCTTCTTGTGGAATCCTCTTAGTAAGATGAGACAAAATATCAGCTTTCAAGATTTCTCAAAAGGACTTCACAACTTTCTTTAAAAATAATAAAATTCAGTATTCAAGAAATTGAATCATAAAAAGCAGGAAGGTAAAAATCAATTTTAGAGCTGGGTGTGGTGGCGCACGCCTGTAATCCCAGCTCTTGGGAGGCTGAGGCAGGAGAATCACTGTTTGAGGCCACCCTGGGCTACAAAGTAAGTTTAAAGCCTGTCTGAAGTATATAGTGAGTACCTGTCTCAAAAAGACAAAAAAAAAAAAAAAACCCCACAAAACATGACAACCTTAAGTGATGTTCCTTTCATACTTTTTACTCTTTTATTTTTACCTTTTAATTTCAACCTTTAAAACTGACCAAACATCCATATATTTTTGTCGTAGCTTATATTTGTACTTTTTCTCTTATATATAAGCACACATATTCACAGTATGTGCTTGCACTAATTTTTTGAGACATTCAAGAATAGGTTGTAGATGTAATGCAACTTGACCTCTTAATATTCTAAAACAAAGATGTTTTCATAAACAAGCAAAGCATAATTATAGAAATCAGTGGTAACTGATACTATAAAATAACATACAAGTCTTATTAATTTTCAGTTGTTCTAATAGTGATGAAAGAGAAAAAAATCTTTGGTATAGGATACAACAAAAGTCATAAGACTCATTTAGTTGCCAAATCTCTTGAGGCCCCTTTAGAGTGGTTCCTTGATCTTACTTGGCCTTTCATTAACCTTTCTTTTTCGAAATAATATTATTTTCTAAATAACAACAATAATAATATTTTCTAAATAATATTCTAAATAATAATAATAACCTGCACTGTTTAGGGCAGTTATTTTGAAGAATGTCTATTATTTTTAGCCTTCCTGATGTTTTCTTCATGAATAAATTCAAGTTACAGACTTTTAACAAGAATAATACAGGAATGGTGTTTGGTCTGTCTCAGTGTTTCCTATCAAAAAAAGACACATGATGTATGTTTGTCCTGTTACAGATATGTTTAAAGTAGTACCTGTTCAACATCACCCTTATAACACTGCTATTTTCCTTCATGATTAACAAATACCTTGTGGAAAGATACCCTGAAACTCTGTAAATACTCAATTTTTCAAGAAATGTTCACTTACAAATTTTAATATTCACTGACTTTTTGCCTGAAAATATTATTATGGTAAATGTCAAATGATTATTTTTCACTTTTATTATATTCCCCACATTTATTAGTTGGTATCTACTGAAAGAAGCTATCCCTTGTTTAATCGTGTACTTGTTTATCTCTGGATTTGTAGATACTAGTTTTTCAATGAGTCACAATGCATTACTATGTTAATTATTTTGGAACTCATTTGGATAGTGGAAAATTCCTTCACATGACTCCTATACTCTTTTGACACATCCCCATCATTCCTCAAGCAAGTTTTTAATTCTGGTGTAGACTTGTCTTGCATTTTCCCTGACACATTTCCAAAAAAACACTCATTTTTCTGAAGACTCTTGGTTCATGGAGTGGAGATGGTATTTAGCAACCAAGGTCTAGGTGTTTAGGCATGCATGTGACTTTTTCAGCAGATTGGACTAACATACACATCCTTCCTCAAATCACTTGCGTGTTGACAAGGGTGATTTAGATAATGATGTAGTGCTTTCCTTGGAAAAGCTGTGACCATTTGACATGAACACTTTTTCATCATCAGAACCTGCGGTGTTTAGCTAGGGAAAACTAGGTCAAGAAAAACAAATGGTGACCCAGGGTATGGGCAAGGCTTTTGCTCCCTTGCCTTCCATTTTGCCTCAATGATGCTTAATTTTCTTCTCATCTGCTTCATTATTTTCAAGGAAAGTTCTACATAGGATCTAATTCATCACCAAGAAGTTTGATGTCCTTGAAATTCAGGTACAGGTTTAAGCTCCATTGGTTTTATCCAAATGAACACATTAACATTTGAGGTTGTGTTCATCTGGCCTTCATGCGCAGTTCCAAGGGTCAGCAGATTCCAGAACGCTGTGGGAGCCTGGGAGCTGAATGTCCTCCCAGTCACACCAACAGTAGGAGGAAAGCAGCTCCAAAACTAGGTCCCATATTCATTTTCAGATGTATTCCAGGTGCACATTAGCAGTTTAACTTTGTTAAGAAAGTGTCAGCTCACCTCATTTGCATTCCATTACCCACAATGCTTTTTAATTTTGTGCATACTTTGAAAAGCAAATGATGACATTCTGCTAGGAGGATTTCTATCTGCGTACTCTTTATAAAGAAGTGGAGCATTTATCGCTGAGAAAGGGGAAAGAGGAGGATATATTTTTCACATTTGGTGCTTTAGAAAGTTTGGGGTGTGTGTGTGTGTGTGTGTGTGTGTATGTGTGTTGGGACTATGTTGGAGAGGGGAATTGGAATATGAAAAGCAAAATAATTTATCTGGTTGTATGTTGTATGTGTGCATAATTATGATTCTAGGATATCAATAATTATGAAAAAACCTTAATAAATAGGTACAAGAATCAGCATCAGTGTGAAGAACATCCGAGGAGAACTGTGTTGTGTGCTGAGGAACTTGCCATCAGATGTTTGGGTAAATCAATTGTAGACATGAAACAGCAGGAAGCTTACACTCATGACTTGACATCTGGCTTGGCTTTTGAATGGTCCAAAGAAGAGATCGGGGAAAGGACAGGTGTAATGAAGCAAATACAATGGTAAAACACATGTTTCTCCTCTTTCTATTCTGCCCTTTCCCTTGTTTTGACTGAGTGCAACAAATTATGGTCAAATCCTATCACCCTTTTTTCTGATTCATAGTTCATATTAAGCAAATTCAAATAACAAATTGTATTGGAATGAAACATAGAAATGTTAAGTGAGGTTTAGTTTTAAAAACTTAAATTTAGTAGATAAACAACCTCAGATATGAGATTAGGATAATAAAAGAAAGAACTGACAGAGAATATAAATATTGTATATGTAATCATCCCCCATAGACTAATAAAAGTGTTTACTTTTACGAGTTGCTAGAGTTCCAGGAAAGAGGCGTTCAACTGTTTTGTTTGGTGTTGTAGACCCAGTGTCTATATAGTAGTTGCTCAATAAATACGAAAATGATAAACAAGTCAAGTCGTTTGCATGCTATATCATCATCTCTTTCCCTCTTTTGGCCTTTTCAAAGTTATAGTTGATCCCATTTCTTCCTTTTCCACCCAGTTCTAACTCACTGCAGGGCCACCATGCTGCTGCCACAGCCACTTTCTTTTTTAAGTCCTTATTTTGTTTTCCTCTTTGCATCAAGCAGTTCATCACTTTCTGAGCTTCTTTTTTTTAATTTTAAAAGAACAAAACAAAAACAGAAACCATACAGAATTTTAAAAAATAGTGGAAGATTAACACTAGCTAATATTGCACATTGTTATCTTAGAAGTAGTTGCTTAGATTACAAGATCTAGGCATGAAAAAAACGATCAATCAAACAATTACAACACAAACTGTTCTTTCTGATGAACTTACAGAGATTAGTGGTGTAGTTATCTATCTTGTATACATGTATGTATACATACACACACATATATGTATACCTGTATACATATAATCTCTTCCTTTCTTCCTTCTCTCCTTCCCCCATCCCAGTTGTTCTTTCCTTTTGAGCACTTTCTCTTTCATTTTCACAATATCTATTGTACATTTTGGATCCTATTAAGCCTTCGCCCTTTATTTTCCTTCCACACTTTTCTCTCAGCAGCCTAAGTACTCAGTGGCTTGATTCACTTTGTTGTCTTCATATACTGCTTTTCAGGAGATCCTTCGCTTCCTTCTTTTTTTGTTTCCCCCATCCTCCAATATCTGGCATGCTCACAGCAAGCTCCATGATTTCGATTGTAATCTTCCTGCCTAAAAAATGTGCTTGAAGAAAATGAGTACATGGAAAAGAAATAGTATCCAAAGACTGAGTTCTATTGATGTAGGGGAACGAAACTCCCAACCTACTATATGTCCGGTAAGAGTTCTTGTTCTCTAAAATCAAAGAATGAATTTTAGGAACAACGGAGGTTAAGAGCAGAATATATTTATGGAGAGAAAGAAAGCTGCTGTCTGAGGGACAGAAGAGGTCCCGAGCAGATTGCCAAAGAGACTTTCTTTTCTAGGGACTTTTAAAGTAAAACCAGAAGGTGAGCCAGGTCCAATCCGGGTCCCTTGGGGAAAACCTGGGAACGCCCAAGGTGGGCATATGGTGGGATACAACTACACTCAACCAATAAGGTTAATTGCTTGGGTAAAATTGGTTAAATCTGGGACAAATGGGGAAGCAAGTCACATAGCAAGAGGCATGCTTAAAGAGCAGTGACTCTGCCAGGGATTTAGCTCAGTGGCCTAAGCGCCTGCCTGGCAAGTGCGAGGTTGTGAGTTCAATCCCTGGTGCGACAAAGAATAATGACTCTTCCCTCTTCCCTTAGAGGGTTGGAATGGTCACTCCTAGCTTCCTCAGGGTGGTAGAGACCTATTTAGAATATCAATCCTTAGGATGTGGGTGCATTTGTTTGATCTTTTATCTTGAGGCCTGGCCCACAGCAGAAGGTGTCTGTCTCCCCCACAGTTGCAATCTGGCTTCCTCACTGGCTCCTTCAAGGACCTAGCCCTGTCTGACTGCCTATAGTATTTCTGTCTAACTCAGTTGCCTGTAACACTAGGACATTCCAACTTTTCACAGACTAGGAAATAAGAATGAATTGCAAAAAGATTGATAATATACAGGCAGAGATGTTGGAAGAAAATCAGATGATGATAGTATTGTATCAGAAGCCAAAAGAAGAAAGCGATTTTTTTCCGTGGGTGTAAAATATATATGTATATGTGTTTGCAAATATACATGAGATACAGTTTATTTATTTATTTGTGTATTTTTGCAGTACATAATGGTTGTATTTATTTTGGGGAATTGGTACATGCATTTAGCATGTCTTGATCACTTTCAATTGCCTTTTCTCCTACGCTGCCCCTTTTCTCTTGATCATCTTCCACATCTCTAAAAAGTCTGTCATTTTGCTCCCTACCATTGCTCCTTTATTTTATTCTTTTAGATATGATGTAGCTTTCTCATATCAGAGAAACCATTTGATGCCTAACTTTTTGTGCCTTATTTTATTTCACTTACCATTATGGTCTCAAGTTCCATTCATTTTCCTGTGAATGACATGATTTCATTTTTCTTTATGGCTAAAGACTATTCCATTGTCTACATGAGCCAATTTTCTCTATCCAGTTATCTGTCAGTAGTTGTCTGGTTGTTTCCAGAGATTTCCTGTTATGAATCATATTGCTCTACAGAGGTATATATGTTTTACTATAGCATGATGTCTTTAATTCTTTTGGAAATATACCCAAGAACTGAGCCACATGGAATTTCTATTTTTAATTTTTTAGAAATCTCTGTATGATTTCCATATGGTTATACTAGTTCCTAGCAACAACATAGGAGGCTTCTGTTTTTCCTCACATCCTTGCCAAAAGTTGCTTTTTGTGTTTAGGATGAAAGTTATTCTAACTAGGGTAAGATCTTTTGTTTTGCTAATGGCTAAAGATGATGAACATTTTTATGTATTTATCGACCATTTGTACTTATTATATACTTATGACTTCTTTTGAAAGATGTCTATTAGTTCATTTTCCTGTTTTTATTGAATCATTGGTTTTTTTTGTAGGTTAAAATTTTTTTAATTGTTTGTATATTCTAGGTATTAGTCCTCTATCAGAAGAATAGCTAGAATTTTTTTTTTCACATTTTGCATGTTGTCTCTTCACTTTGTTGATTCTTTCCTGTGTTGTGTAGGAACTTTTTAATTTGAGGTAGTCCCATTTTTTTATTCTTGATATTATTTTCTGTGTTATTGGAGTTCTAGTAAGGAGACCTTTACCTGTACCCATGACTTCAGGTTTTATCTTCCCTATGTTATCTTCCAGCAGTTTCAAAGTTTCCATTTTTATACATAAGATCTATTTTGACTTGATTTTAGAACAGCATGAGAGACATGGATCAAGTTTACAATCTGCATTTGGATAGTCACTTTTCCCAGCACTATTTATTAAAGTGGTTATATTTTCTCAATGTATGTTTTTGCCTCTATCGAAGATCAGATGGCTATAGGTATAGGTTAGAAAAACGTGTTTCTGGGAATGATGTTGAAAGATTCTTACCAATTGGGTGAAAAGATGATAGCAGATCAGTATTTCTAAATTCATAGCAGTAATACCTCTTTGTTTCATTTTTTTCTTTTATTCTCTGTTTGGATAAGCAGACACATCTTAAGTAAACAGGTTGCTTAGTCTGAGTTTCAATATTGTTTGTCCTTCTTATGAACACAACATGATGGTAAGTTCAACCTGATCCACATGATCTGATCATAACTGTGACTGTCTTTGAAATAGATTGTGTGATTTTAGATGAGTAATACATAAAACGGGCATAATAAAAGCAGTAGTACTTCTTCATAGAGCTATTGTAATGATTAACTGAGAAAATATATTTAAAGAGCTTTGAACTCTACTATAAAGTAAGGAAACACTCATGACTTTTACTCTATGACCTTATGTTTCCCTACTCATGGGATGGGCATAATAAATACTTACAAACTCATAGAATTATTGTGAAAATCAAACTAAATTGTCCATATAAAGTGCTCTGTGCTTAGTGAGCTTCCCTCAATTGTTGAGTGAATTACTGTGAGGTATCATTATCATTTGATACTGGAATTAAACAACCAGCTTATTGAGGGATGTTAATTTATCCCTCAATAGAGCACTGATAGTGATTATGGGGCTAGAAGCATCATGTAGCTTTAAAATCTTTTATTCCAAGTCATATGTTGTTGAATTTTATAATCATAATATGCTATTGGTTGATGACAGGATGCATATGGAACATGAATGCATTGATGCATTGAGCATTAGATCTTTAAGATGCATTCATTGGATCAAAATTCTCTCAGAGCATATCAAGGTGTCTCTCATGTTTTGAAAAACCATATTAAAATGATAAAATTCAGTGATCATTACTTTCAATTTGATTTTCATTTTGGGGCGACACGATGTGTTATATGTGAAGAAGTGCTTCTAAATGGAATACAGAGACCATCTCTCCTACCTTATCTTCTGGAAAGAAAGAGAGATGAATAGAGAAGATTTAATTCCAGTCTGAAATCATGTTTTAGATAACTTGTGCCAATTATTAAATGAAAAATAATAAACTCTATCTAGATGTGAGTGGTATTGAAGGTTATGTTGCATTAACTATATATTAAGTATGGGGCACCTTACTGATTAAGGATAAAATGCTTTATTTCAATCCACTTTTATTGTCACAATAAAATCATTACAGTATATTTTGAAAGATTGTAAATTGTCTGTTCAAAATTGTATGAGTCTAAAATCAGTTTGTAGGAAAAGGACTGGTTGAAGTTTTCTTTAACCAAAAATCAAAGAGATAGAACTCAGTCTTAGACCTAGGCTTTTAATTTTGGGGAGAAATTTAGAATAAACCTTTCAAGTTTGAGAATAGCACTTAATCACAATAATCATTATCTTCTTTGCTTTACTGGACAGCCCTCGATTTCCACTCTCACCAAGTATTAGTGAAAATAACCCCTCTTTTCTAACCCCAGGGAGCATCTTTAAGAAAGTCTTAAGTTTGTTTTGTGGAATTTGCTATAGAATTCTATGCAATTTCCCTAGGGCTCATAATTTATTCTATAATAAGGTTCTTGAAACTTAATATATAGCCCACACAGTCAGTGAACACACTTGCCACCTCCTTGTCATCCTAACATGATGATCTCCTTATGAGACAAACACATCTATTGTTAGTTGCAAAACTTTCCAATGTGTTTATTGTCATCTGTCTTTGAAGACTGCACAGAATATATTCAGCAATACACATTAGAAAATACTACTTAACTTGTTTGACTTTTCTCCACCTCAGTTACTTGATCTATAAAATAACTACTTTGCTATGGAGAGAAAAAAAGGAGATAAGAGGTAAAAATGTAGTCAAATGGGATAAATGATAGGTATAGCAAGAAAGACCTTGTATGCTCTGATGACAATAATGTGCCATCAGCCAAGGAATCTTTAACTCAAACCTCTGTCCTTAAATTGAAGGTCAATCTGCACATTTCTCTAGCTTCACTGGCTTTGTGCTACAGTCTTTCAGGGGATGTCACAGAAGTACACATGCAACATCTGGGAATTCCTTTCCTTTTCTTAGCTCTATTTATATACTTATAATAAAATACCATTTTTATATCTGTGCATGACACCATAATAAGGGACAAAACTCTTATCCCACAGATTATTTGGGATATGGGAATAAAAATAAATCCAGATATATTCTCACTTGTGTTTTCTCAACAGTGACACAGAAGTGACTTCTACTCGGTGCAGTGGAGCTATGTCTGGAAGCATTCCATTCCAGTAAGATAGGAGAAAAGAATATGTCTCCATAAAGCCACATAGCTTTGCTCTTCTTTTTATTTTTTTAATCAGTTCTGAAAAAAGAAAACATTAGACAAAACACCTCTATACCCCCACCTGCACACCACACCTCTCAAAAACTCTAAACATTATAGAAACATAATTGTATATTACTATACATACCTTTCTTTAATTTCTGTGACTTGGAAATGAAGTAAAACCACATGGGCAGAATTTATGGAAACCTCACCAAAAAGGGAAAAAGAAAACCTTACAAGTTTCATGAAAGTCTCCTCTGGACTTTTTGTATAAAATATTAAGGCAATATTGAAAAAAGAATGTGTTAAATTTTTTACATTAGAAAACCTGTTTCTTCGAAGGCTATTATTATCCTGAGATCCTTCTTCAAGTGGATGTCAAAATTGAACTTTTCATTTTTAATGGAGATAAGGAGGTAGATATGTGTAGACAAATTTGTGAGGCGACATATTTGACTGGACTATGGATGCCTATTCCTTTGGGAAATAGAGGTTAAAAGTAGTAGGGCAGTAAAAAGAAATGGAAAGTCTAACATAAACCATAATTCTTCATTTACTCAGGTTCAAAACTTTGATATTCCATTTAATTTAGTCATATAACCTATTCACATCTTGATTTTATTTTTCTAGTCAGTAGCCAAAATTTGTCTATTTCCATTCTTAATATTTCTAATGCTAGTGCTTTCAGTGGCATGGGCAATAGCGTGTGTAGACAGTTATGGACTTAATTGTGCTTCTCCCTTCCTATGTTGGTGTCCTAACCCTCAATGTATCTTTACTTGGAAATAGGACCATTATGGAAGTAATTAATGCATAAATGAAATCCTAAGCTTAGGATTCTGATCTGTTAGGATTAGTGTCTTCAGTCCCCAAAACTGTGAAAAAATAAATTTCTACTGTTTCAGCCACCCAGACTGTGGTATGTTATGGTAGCTTAATCTGTCCAAGATAACCCTAACTACAATATTCTAGGATCAATTCTGTTATGTTTTGTGTTAAATTTCAATAAATTCTCGTAAAAGCCCTATGAATGGAATTGTATTATAAATGAAGGCATTGAGGTTCTATTTCCTTCAAGCACTCAAAGCCAAAGACAACAGAACTAGAATCTGTTTCAAATGAGTGTCTTCATGCTACACCTGACATTATTTCCCTAGGTCAGTCCCCTTTTTCAGTGCCTTAGTTTGTAGCACCTCTCTTACAACTATTTAACACTCTTGTTACCTCTTGTTAATTTTATACTCTACCAAGTCCCAGTAAATCCAGTTTTTCACTTCACTTGCATTGTTCACATTCATTTAATGCAACTCCAAGGGTTCCCAGAACATGGCCCAAATTCTTAACCTGTCTTTCAATGTATGTTCAAACTGAGACCCCAGTTAATTCAATTGCATTACTACTCTCCAGTCTCAAATATCCAATTTTCAGTTCACTTCACTGTAAGAGTATGCTACATTCTTATCTTTGTGGCTTTATGTTTCATATTCTCTGTCTTGGAAAAAACTTTCCTTTTCCATATATACTAAGAAATTTTATGCATATGAGGCCAAACTCAATAAAGTCACATTACATAAAACTTTTCTTATGACAGCATATAGTAATCCCATACTTTGAATTTTTCCATATTTTTGCAATTTATTCATTTTTCTTTTTAACTATTTGATTGTGTATTATTGCCTGGTTGTCTTATGCTTAGGAGTCCTAATAATAAAATAAAATAAAATTTAATAAAACAAAATAAAATGGACAAAGAAAAACTTCCAGACATGTGTTCAAATATTCAACCAAATAATCAACAAATAGACCTATTAATCAATAAACATTTACTAAACACTGTGATCCTTGCTTTAAAAAAATATAAATTTGATAGGGCTTGAATGTATTTCCTAGTTAAGTACAATCATCCAAAGACAATAAAGTGTGAACCAATTGATTGAAATCCAAAGGGGTATTACTGCTATGTGCTCAAAGTAAAAAGACTATCTAACACAGTATCTTTGCTCATCAGTAACACTCAACAAATGCTTAGTGACACCTAGAAGGGATCATTACTGGAGCAGTTATTTCATGCCTAGGAAGATAGGATGGTGTGAGTGAAGCCACATGGATACTGGACAAAATTGTATTGAAATCTTATCTCCATCCCTTTCCTCATTTTGTTCCCTCAGGAAGTAACTTAACTTTTCCAAGCCATAATTTCCCTATGTACAACTCTTATCAGGATCTGGTTCATAATAAATGCTTGAAAACTGAGTATGGTCTCCTAGTTGCTACTTGTAAACATTGAAAATTATTAGTAGATGTTATGGATTGTACCTAGGCGCCACCCCACCAAGTCTCATGTAGTCATGGAAGTGGCTGAATCTAGCATTTGTGATTGATTCAATGCCTAGTGCTGGGATTGTCTGTGATTTCTGCACCTGCCCAGGGGTGGAGCCAACATACAATGTAGGTTTGGAAAGGAGGTGTGTTTTACCTCTTCTTTTCTGTGGTTCACGCTTTCTGCTTGCAGCCGCCATGAACTGCTGCACCCTCAGTCACACCACCCTGCCTTGGAAGCAGGTAGATATGGACTGAAACCCCCAAAACTGTAAGAAATGAACCTCTCCTTCCTTTACTTTGGGCATCAGGTATTTTGTCTCAGCAATGAGAAAAAAGTAACCAAGACAGTAGAGAACATTCACTCTTATACTTCCAATATCTATCACTGCCTCTGGCTCAACTTTTCCCTGCTTTAAGGATGAGAAATATATCCAACTGGTTCTAAAGCACAGCCAGATTCCTAGCCTAGGTGTGAATGAGGAAAAGAGGAATAAAAAACTTGGAGGCAATTTGCTAGAACAAAGATTTTCATGAATAGAAATGTGTATGCGATCACTTTTCATCATACTCATCATCCCCTTTAGTTTTATTTGTTAAACTTCAAGAGAAAAATGAGACAGCCAGGCCTGCAGATGCATTATAGTGATTTGGAAAGGATATAATTAGATGAAACATTGAGTATCGATAGTTACATCTTGGAGTGGTACACTTGATTAGAGAAGCCATCATTTCACTTAGTAACACATATTAAACCTATTTTAAAAGTCTTTTTAATCAAGAGATATAATAGAGATTATAAAACTGGAAGTAAAAGCCCATTATTTTTAAAATAAAGCGTGAGTGACTGTGGACCAAGGTAGTTCTATTATTTCCAACAGGAGGATAATTTGAGCTGATACTTAAGATGCCGCTCAGCATTATATCTGGACGAGTGCAATTTAATTGCTGTGAGGCAGCATAGATTTGTGAAAATAAATCATGTCAAACACATTTGATTACTTTTAAAATTAAGTTTCTATTGCACTAGCTGGAAAAGGAAACAGGTAAATTCAATAGAACTGGATTTTTGAAAACATCTTCTGGCAACATTCCTTATCAGCATTATGCCCATGGATAAATTTCAGGTAAGCTTAGGAGTCAGTAGTCAAGCAGTAATAGACAATGGGCCCCAGAGTTTAAGGTGTAGAGAGAAATACAGCAATCCTTTGGAATTCTTTGGAAAAGCACAAAATGCCAAGAGTGGACAGCTTTAGAGCCAGGCAGATTTAAAATCAAATATTAGCACTAACAGCAACTGATATTGTGACATGTAACAACTTTCCAAACTTTAGTTCTCATCTATGAAATAAAGTTCATAATGTTTTCTTTCTAGAGCTGTTGAGAAGAGCAAACTATGTGGATTTTAAAAAATGCATCTCCAAGCCTGATCAATGGCAGGTGTCTTTGTGATTTTTCCTACTATTTGAGAGACTCCTTACTATAGGATGACTCCCTCTCTTCACATCGGATTCTAGGACATTTTGAGAAGGGAATATCTCAGTATCCTGTTATGACTCCGGGTGATACTGAGGAACAAGCTCTGCTGTGTTCACTTGACCTTTGTACCTTGTGCATGCTTCAGGTGTTTCCATCTGTAAACACCTATTTGTGAGATCAGTACTGCAAAGCTCAGCTTAGTTCTCTGGAAACAAGAATCTTGAGAAACTTTGAAGCCTTTGACAAAATCACAAGATAAAAAGTCCAACAAGATCAATGAAAGCCTTTTAGGAAATGGCTGCTGTGGTACTCTATGCACAGTCTCGAAGTTTCACACATACTGTCTGCCTGTCATCCTTTTCTGCTATATTTCTAGGCATAGTCCTGGCACTATGGCATGTTTTGCTTTACTTCATTAGTATTTTTGCATTTTCATTATCTTTTTTAAAAAACAAATATAGACATTACAGTATACATTTTTTTCTTTTTCTATCTTGTTTATTGCTGTATTCCAGAGTTGTTAGCTCCTACCATTGCTAGTTCATGTAAAGTTGTTAGCTCCTTGTAGGCACCCAAATAAATATATGATGGAATCACACAGGAGTTCACAAGCTATAGCCTGCTGTTCAAGTTCAGCCTGCAGTACATCTTGTATTGCCCACAAATATAGCCACGCTCATTTATTTATCTATTTACTGTGACTGTTTTCCTGCTGCACTGACAGAGAATGTGGCCTCAAGAGCCATGAAGTCTAAATATTTACCAACTGGCACTCTCCTGAAAAAGACTTCCCACCCTTGTTTGAAAGATAGGTATCACTTAGTGTGATACCATATCATCATCATCCTCATCGTCATCATCATCAGATGTCTTACATGGACCAGATATAGTAGGCACTTTTATTTCCTCTGTTACTAACTTCTGCAAGATGGGTCTTATTACTGCTACCTTGCAAAAGCTGACACCCAGAGAAGTCACTTCCACAAGGACAAAGAGCTGAGCAGTGTCTGGGCTGAAATTCACTCCCTGCCTTCTGCCTCTTCCCTGTCTGATTCCAGAGCTTTTGATCTTTAAACTAATGTAAGCTATGAACATTTTTACTATTGGCATGTGAGTGAGCATAAGAAAGTCATTTGAGTTGTCATTGTTTCTATTTTCTTGTCTTTCATGGGTTTAGAGGAGGACTAATTTCAAAAAACAAAAACAAACAAAAGGTAAACAAAAAAAAGCAAAAATAAAAATTTCCCAAACTAAGTTTGTAAATTTGTTTACCATGAATCCTTACTCTGTTATACTTCTTTCTTGATTCTTTATTTTTAGAGGAAGGGGTTAGAGGGGATAATGTGAATTCTTTTTGGTATTTCCTACTGATATTAAAATACAGAAAACTGAGATAGAAATATTTCACAGGAAAAATTCTGAAATATTAGGCAATTGAGCTTCAAAGTGAAAATATGAAATTTAATGTGGCTAATTGATGCACTTGGGTAGAAATAATGCCCAGGCTAAGTACAATTTAAATGGCACTTAATTAGTTAATTAGCAGAGAAAAAAGATCTGTGCCTACTTCAGAATTGAACATTTACATTTAAGGTTCAGTGTGCTGCCCTAATGGTGAGCGCTAACACTGTCAGCTGTGTGCAGAGCCATTCCATTAGTCCTGGGATGTGTGCCTTTTGTGAGGTGGTGATTAGAACACACCAAGGCATCTGGTCCAATTCTGTACTCATTAAGTAACAAAAAAGATGGGAAGCTAGAAATGACTGCCAAGAGTTTGAAGACTGCTCAGTGAAAGAAGACAGCAGCAAGAGCTGGAACTGAAGCCAGAACTTCTTAACAAAAGACTTACAGGAGTAGGATGAGGCTCTGCCCCTGCCAGCCTCATTCCATGGTGCTTGCCCCCCACATCTCCTGGACCACAGCTCTGTGCTCACCTGATGGACTCAGCCCTGTTTTCATGGCCAAATTCTTGCAAGTGCCACCCTCCTCCATAACAATGTTCATACTACAACCCAGCCATGCAGAGGGTGCAGCTGTCCTTGTGCATCTGTTTCCTCACTGGAAAAAAGCTGGTTGACTTTGGGGTCTTTGTCCTGATTATATGGGCATTACTGGATCCAGCACCCTTGTTCCTGCTATAAAGAATCTTATTTATGCCCTTTTACTTTCTCCTTTTCCTTTTCTGAAAGAAGGGAGGCTAAGTATAGCTTTTCATTAATTATGAAAGAGATCAGGAAGGGACGTAGATAGAAAATTCAGGCAGTGTGTTTATAAAGACTTTTTACAGAGGAAAGAATGTTCAAGGTGGAGGAGAAGGGGACGCTGAAATTAGAGGAAAGGGAAAATTACAAAACACTGCAGTGGACCATGAATGAGGCCTGCTTAATTTCTAAACTATATAAGTACGTATTTAAGTTGATTTTTAATCAATTATGGCTACTGAAGTATATTTTTTAAAAAAGTACAATCCACTTTTTATGAGGACTACACGGTTTTTAAAATTATAATGTTGGAATTATAATGTTAGAATTACAATGTTAGATTTATATTGGTATCCCTGGTGCCCATAGAGTGCTAGGCACATTGTGATGATTAAAGTATGTTTTGAATAAATGAATGAACAAGAATGAAAATAATTAAATGATGCAACCTAGAGTTATCTGATGGAAGACAGAGCTGTGCTCCAAACACTCTTCAAAATGTTTCAGGTCAGCATAATAAATTCATTGTAGGAGCCCAGAGTGACTCATTCAGAGGATAAAACTCACAAAGAGATGAGCCATGAGCTCCTTCTGAACTTATTAGAGACAAGAGCTGAAGCATATAGACCAGATAGTGTTTCTCCCTCCCCTTTTTCTCCTTCCCTCCATTTCTCCCTTCCTTTTTTCCTTTCCTTCAACATGGGAATAACTAAAAGAAATTCTCGAGAATGAAATTAATTATGGCAGAGCTATAAATTAGATGTAAATTACTGGTGATTTTACTAATTAATTAGCACTAGCCCATGTTTGGCATTCAGTCATTAGAGCAAAATTATGCAATGTGCTCTGAGTGTCTTTCCTTAAACTCACACATAAAACTGGAGGCAAGGGCAACAGGAGAGGATAACCATGTTGATAGACAGCTGAACTTTCACTCTTTCTAGTCAACAGATTTACACTGAACACCAGCTATGAGGCACAGGAGTTATAAATATGATTGCCATGACCACGTCCTCTGAGAAATATAGAATGTCGGGGCGGAGGGATGTATATAAACACAGAATTAGTTATGAGGCAGTGGAAAGGGGCCCCAGAAATACAACTCTTGAGCCACTGGGCTCCAATGAGGATAACGACACATTTCTTTGTGAAGGAGATAAAGGAGTTCAAGGCTTGTGCGATATTGGAATCAGAACTTGAAAGTCAAGCATGGTTAGATGTCAGTGGGCTGAGTTGAAGAGGATAAGCTGTGAAAATAGAAGATGGAGATAGGAATCACAACATTTAATCACAACATTTAATAATAATTTAGGTCACGTATGGAATTGCAGCAGTGTAAACTCTGGACAATTTGGGGCAACGCTTGCCTTATCAAAGTTGTCAGTGCGTATATATAACCAAGGGCCTGAGTGAAGTGAGGCATGAGAGAGAGAGTGATGAGGGTCTAAAAGAAACTACTATGATTCAAATGCTCAAAAACAGCTTGTAACCCCCAAGTACCCAGAACAGAACAAAGGTGGGTCAGTTCTCACAGCAGAGTTATAGATGCCTCTGGGCTTTACTGTGTCCTTGTGTTGCAGGACATGAATGATGCTCTCAGTGGAAATAGCAGGAGCCTTGTGTGAGGGACCCCTGCTCAGCATCCTTCTGATTTGAGAGCTTACCTGTGTGATGTCACTCAGCAGGCTCGCAGTCAGGCTGCATTCCAAGTGTTTTCAGTGGTGTGCTCACCAATTTAAACTTTTGGATCATTGAAATTTAGGGTCGCTTGAATAAAGTTAAATAGTTTGATGATCTTCCCTATGGTCTTGCCTCCACAACCCTACCATACATTTCTACACCCCTAGCGTGTCCACTGGTCCAGATTTGGCAAAGTAATCTGCTTTCAGGAAGGGGAGATTCAGGAAATTGATCTGACCCAAAAATTTGACTGATTTAATCTTGTAATACATAATACTCAGAATGGAATTGTCCGCTGGTTCTGAAGTCAGAGAATAGGGGGGGTGTCTAACTCTCCTGCACAGTGAATTAGTGTCAGAGACCTGTGCACCTCTTACTGTTGCTGCTCATTATTCTTAGAATGGCAGTTATCCTTATCAAGCCCCCAACAGAGAAGCCACATGGAAACTGGCTCTCACAAATTGCTCTTTGGGGTTGCAGATTGTACACCTCTCACAGCTGCCATCTATGGTCTTCCTGTAGAAGAGTGTAAACCAGAGTCTTTAATTCTGATATGTTAATTCACAGTTCTTTAATGTATAATTGACTGATACCATTTTCTTGGTGATTTGTATTTATTTTAGCTTTCTTTTGGTCTTCAGCACACAGAGTAGTTACTGGCTGATATGCAGCTGATAATTAAAAATGAAAGTGATATTAATGCTGTTATCTGCTTTGGGGGTAAAAAATAGCTTGGTAGACCTATTGTGATACTAAGTACACATGTTCATAAGACTAAGAGAACAGAAAGTAAAAGAAAGGTGAAATACATAAAAAAGGTATGTTTCATAAGTTTTAAATGATCACTTTGTAGTTCTATAAATAGAAATTAGTTATTTTTCTCTATTGCATTCTAGTGTGCTAGTTTGTTAGTAGTAATAATTATAGTTTATATTTTGAATCATCTACTACTTAATATATGGTTTAAAATAATTTTTATTTATCCGTATGTCATCTGAAGTACTTTCTTTTTAAAGATGGTCTCCAACTTTGATGTGCTTGTGTATATTGAAAAGGAAACCTGTACTGTCTTCTATAGCAGAGACATAGGAGGTACATATAGTGGTGTATCCTCTGTACAGAAATGGGAAGGCTATGCCCTTCATTTCTGGAACCTCCCTACCATTCCCAGCACAGGTCTGCAGTGATATTCTGCAAGGATTGTCAAGCACTTAACCCAATTTTAAGTTAACGTTGCTATACAGGGAAAAGCTGAAGGGCCACTGAAGTGTGGCAGGATTTCAAAAAGGGCTTCATTTTATAGTGTGTAGATTAGCATCTCTCCCAGGTTTGTTATGGTGTATATCACCTTCATTTCATGTGACGTTCTTTCCCGTTTGATTTATAGCTGAGCTAAGTGTATCATTGAAAACATCACATTTTTAGTTCTATAGCTCAGAAGATCCCAGAGAATTATTAAAGATAAACAAAAACACTTGGAAAGAAGAAAGTAGATAGAACAGGTGGGAAAAATAAAAGAAAAGAAAAGAAAAAAGAAAAAGGAAAAGAAAAAGAAAAAAAAAAGAAAAAGACTCTCCAGCAAATACTCAGCATTCAGATTCAGGAGGATAAAGACTCCTGAAGCCAGGAAGACATTTAATTTAGGAGCTTGTAACATGAATTTAACCACAGAAAGCTGTTATTGCTACTATTTGGAATAAATGCATAAGTATTTTTTTAATTTAAAATTGTTAAATTTTAGATAAAGCATCAAGGTTTTCCTGGTAGAATGGGGGAATCTATCTAAATACACTGAGTATGTTAAGAACTTGGAAATTAATATTGAAACTAGGGCTTGAGTTAAAATCCTTGTTCTGCCATTTATTAGGTATGATTTGGAACAATTTATTTTATCACTCTACATTTCAGAGTTTTTGTTTTTACCTGTAAGGCAGAGATACGATAATATAACCTAATTCAAAGAACATTTTGTGAATTAATACATGTAAAATGCCTTAGGAAATTGTCTGGCATGTGGTAATTAGACAATTATTAAATGTTAGTATTAAGATGGAGAAACACCCACAATGGAAAAATACTCAAAATGACAAAAGAGTTCAGAGATAAAGATGGAAGAAATCACAAGAGAAACTTCAGAAAGGCTTAACAGGAGGATGAAATATAAGAGCTGAGAGCCATGGGAAGGAGTAAATGGAACTTCCTAATGAAAAGTTTTAGTTTCTATTTCATAAGCTTCATTTCTGAAAAATTAATGTTCATGTGTCAAGGCCAACAACATGGGCTAGTATAGTCGACCTGGAACTTGCCAGGTTTTTCTGCTTAGCCTGCTAAATCCAGGGGAGAAGACACTCGCGAGTAGATTGGTAGGCTAATCAGTGAAGCCCCGTATGACCCCACATTGGTAGGCTAATCAGTGAAGCCCCGTATGACCCCACAAGTTCTTCTTCTACTCCAAGAAGAACAGACATGATAATTTCGTGGGTCGCCACGAACATGAGTACACTTAGTTCCTTGAACCTTTCGTTTTGAGCTTCTGCATCTGTTTTTATAATCTTCTTTCAGAATTGGATCTGTGTTTCCCCTGATCGGTTCCTGCTGCAGGGATCTTTCTCCTCTCACCTATTAGTACCCCTCAGAGGAGGGGATACAGTATAGCAACCACCTTAAAGATAGCATTCTTGGAATAATTAAAAACCCAACTCATTATAGGAACAGGCAGATGTACTATATTCTCTATGTGTGAACAAAGCAGCTAGGGATATAGTCATGGAAATCAGGGTGATGAGTGTTCACAGGAAACCCTCCTCTGATCAAACATGAGCAAAGAGTGCAACTTACAAAAGGAGAGTCAGAAGAACAAACTATACCGAAGACTGCAGGGAAATAGTCACATTAGGTGAAAAAAGATTGTGCCTCGTTAGAATCTTGAGGGAAAAACAGCTTGAAAAATCTGAGGCAAAGTTAAGCCATGTAACTAACTGTAGGCGGCCAGGAAATGAGAGACTGCATTATTTTTGTAAATTGTATTTCGTAAATCTGTCTTTTAAACAGGAAAACAAATGATACAAGATCTTTTGGGGGAAACAAGCGAATAATTGTGATCTCACCAAAAGAATTATTTCTCTTTTCCCCATTCCTCTCCCCCACTTCAGCATTTCTGAATAAATAGAACTCAAATCCCTATATCTAGTACTCTTAAAAGACTTGGCTTCTTGGCTGACTGCCTAATGAAATAAACCATCTATACCCTGACATCCCTTTTCCCTACCAATAGTTTTCCTTTTTCCCTCCAAAGAGAAACAAAACAAAACAAAACAAAACTTCATGGGAATGACTTACTGGCAAATAGCATCACTATTTAGCAAAAATAATGGAAACAAAAATGATGGAACAAAAATAATGAAAAACTGTGTAAGCATTTGAGAATACAGGAATAATGATCAGTAAGACAAATTACATATCTTTAAGGGAGAAATCATGCCCAGCTTGTTAAGTTTTTCTTTCCCCAATCAAATCACAAGAACAGCAGTTGGGAAAGTCAGCCACAGACAGACAGAAAACAACTTTATTTACTTTTAGGTCTACATTGCCATGGGTTTCTGCTACCCTGTAAGCACTCTACATAGAGCAAGTTAATTAGTATCAGTTCTGAGTAGGCACTTGCGCTGAAAATGGAGTGGAAAGAAATACACCAATCTTAAAAAAATTCAAAGCATTCTTAGAGTGATGGTTGAAATTTTTCATCAGGAATAGAGCCTTTGCATTCTTTTCTGTGCATATGGAGTGTCATCAACTTCTCAGTAAAAGCAGACACTGGAAAATTTTCTCAGGTAACTAGAATTTACTCACTTACTCATTGTCTCCTCTAGATCTACCCTTGTCCTTTCTCCCTCCCTGCCTCCAATTCATTTGATTTTATAATCAGTGACAAGATTAAGGTATAATGGAAAGTACAAGTATTTTGAAGTCAGTGAAATTCTTTTGTAATATCATGTTAGTCAGATTTCATTTACTTTAAAAATATTTGAGATAATCAACTTAAAAAGAAGAAAGGTTTATTTTTGGCTCAAAGATTTGGAAGTGCCATTCCATGGCCAAGTGTTCACATTGCTTTCAGCTTGTGTTGGCACTTATCTTTTGTTTATCTTTCTTACATCCTTAGATGATCATATTAGGTTTAAGGGTCAAAAGTTGAGGTCTTGGGATCAAGTCCTGAAGCGACCCAGTTTCAGAGGCTAGATGATTGCAGATTATCAAATCATTATGACTAGTGTGACTTCTCACCTGAGCTTCATATTTACATGGCCAGTTGCCTCTGAGACTGCTTCCTTTAGATAAATCAGACTTAACCTGATGATTTCGTTCATCTCCCAATGTTTTATCTGTTCTTTCTCTGCTTTTTCACCTGGATCATTAACAATACTATCTAGCAAATTACAAAACTCAAACCTTGGTATATCTTTGATTGCTTCTCTTCCATTATGTTTCTTTTCTCTTATTTCTGTCTCAAAATATATCTTACAAAACTTGTTAATTTTGAATGTATCAGTGTTGTGAAGTATTCATTCAGTTGCTTTGTGGATTTAAAGACTTCTGATCATACCATGATTTATTGTATTCCATAAGTCATTGAGTTATGTGGGCTGCCTATCATCTTGTTTCACCTAGGGAAAATAACTCTACTTTTTGCTTCTTAAAACACCAAAAAAAAAAAAAAGTCAATTACTAAATGAGAAAGTCAAAGCCACAAGACGAAATTGACCAGACCAGGACTAGCTCTTTTCTGGTCTGTCCTTCAATGCTAGAACCAATAGCTTTAAATGACACTGTGTTTTTGCAGGAAGAAGGTTTGGATTAATTTGAGCTGCATTAGAGTTGTATTGTCAATATAGGACAGCTAGAGGAGAGGGGACCATGGAATCAGGCAAAACCAGGGCAAAAGATCAGCTCTGGTTATTTGAATTACATAATTCTAGGAAACTTTACGTGCTCTGTAAGGATTCATTTTTCTATCTATATCAAGAGGGAAATTACAACCAAGACATGAACATGTATATAGTATTTGGCATAATATAAGCTCTGGCTCAGTTTTTGACATGCCTTCAACAGGGAGTAGTAGTAATGTGGTTTTTCTCATGGCTGAATATGAGTGGATACTCTTTGCACCTTGGCAGGGCTAACACAGCATTTGTGTGCAGAAGCTTTTGACTTTGATACAGTCTCATTTGAAATCTATTTTTGCTTTTGTTTCCTGAGGTTTTGGGGTCATATCCAAAAAAATCATTGCCTGTCTCAACATTGTGAAGTGTTTCCTTATGTTTTCTTCTAGTTGTTTCATAGTTTTGGGTCTCATATCCAGGTCTTTGATTCATTTTGAGTTGATTTTTATAAAGGGATCCAGGAAGAAGAACAGTATTGAGTTCTTAAAATAACTAAAAACACAGCTACCATTTGAACTAACAATTCCACTTCTGGGTGTATAGTCAAAGGAAATGAAATTGGCATTTAAAAAAAAAAACCTACCCATATTTATTGCAGCATTAATCACAATAGCAAAGATGTGAACTCAGCCTAGGTGTCTATCAACAGATGAGTTGATAGAAAGATCACACACACAACACACACACACACACACACACACACACACACACACACACACAAATATTATTTGGCCATAAAGAAGGCCAAAAAGCAAACTGGATGGAATGGAGGACAATTAGCTGCAATAAACCAGATACAAAACAACAATACCACATGTTCTATGTGTGGAAGCTAAAACATGTTGACCTGAGTTAAAAATGTAGAATAGAAATTATTAGAGGTTGCGAAGGTGGTGGGGGGTGGATTGGGTAATGAGATGCTGGATTTAATCAGCGCATACTACATGTATGTGCTGAAGTATCACACTGAATCCCATTAATATATAAAATTAACACATGTTAATAAAAATAAAATATTGTATAGAATACACATGGGGAAAAAAGATGTAATATGTAGAGCATGTTTTGCTTTTCTTCTGGATTGTGTTGAGTCAAGAAAGGAAAAGAAGGTGTTAGGCAGTATTTGGGGACACTAATGATAATGACACTAAGCCAGAGGGAGAAAAACTGATGCAACAGTGACCCCAAAGGGAATGTCTTGCACCATTAAAATGTTCAGGTAGAGAGGAAAGGTGTAAGGCATCATGCCATACTCAGGGACCTTCCATACCACAAAGGTGACACTAAATTAAAATTTAAGAAGATTCTCATGACTCCAAGAGTGGTGAATGTGTGAATGTAGTAGTGTCAGGTGCAGGTGTCAAAAACTCATATGGAAGCTGGGGAAAACTATTTTGCTCTGAAGGAGGTTTTCTGAGAAGGAGATATCATTTAAAAATATTTCCATTTCCATTTCTTTCCCATTTCTTATGGCCCTGACAATGGAACATTGATTAAGCAAACTTCTTACAGGAGTGAAGAATAGCGTGGATGTAGAACATCTCCAGGATCTTGTTCTCATTTCCAATTATAAAGAAGCTAATTGTTTTCAGATTCATTGTATCACCAAATTAAAAGCTAAAAAAAAAATCATTGATAAGTGCAATTGAAACTAGAAAAGTAAAACAAAATTTGACTAATACAAATGAGATATTTTGTATGGGTCATAAACTTTATTCTGATTTCCCAACTTAAGAATGCATGGAGAAATCAATTTACACATCCAGAGAAACATTGAATGTTAAAGTACTATGACTCAAGAGTTGAAGTCTATGCCTGTATTTTATAGATGAAAGGACTGAGATTTAGAATGAAGATTATTCATTGAGCTTACCAGGTAACATCTGAACTTACACACTTAGGATGATACAACCTAGATCTACATAAAACCCCTACAAAAAATTATTCTGTGCTCATAAGCAAAGCTTTTGCAATAAGGAAGTTTTTTATATTACTCTCTTGTATGACAAATGTAGGAATATTTTGATTAGGTCTTACTTCAAACATATACATTGAATCTATGTGAAAGTGACTATGTTCTGGGTCCCAAAGGCATAAGCCAAGTGGATATTCCTCTCCTCTGGAAACCTCAGCCTGGGAAAGCATCTGACAAGCACTGAACTTGAAATAATATACCTGCTTCACAGATGGGATAAATGAAGTCCAGAGAAACTAAGTAACTGCACTAAAGTTACACAAGGACTAAATAGTGCAGGAGTACCTGGGTCCTTTGGATTCCTTCTGCAGATTTCTTGCAGTTCTGTCATGTGAGATAATTTACATATATGCAAACTAGAGTTAGAAAACTTAGTTCCTTTCCATTTTCACAAGAAGTTGAAATTCTAAAGACATCAGTATAGTTTTTTCAGCAGCTTGTCCAGAACTGCCAAGAGTCCTGATAGGAAAGTGAAATTCTAGTCCTCACTCAGACAGGTAGTCCCGCAGGTATTAGCAAAACCAACTCTCTCCTCCCACCTCTTTCAGCTGCCTTGTCACTCACACCCAAGTGGAGCCACACTGAGCACAAAGCTGAAGAAAAAATTTGCCTTTTATGTCTAATTTTTTATACGGTAATTGTGGATTTTTGCATCAATTTTAGGAATACTGAGTTAAGATATTGATTATTGTTTTCTTTCTACCTCCTCAAATTTTGTGCCAGGCGTTCTAGATTTGATAGAATTTATGCTTCTCTTCACCTATTTTAGCCTATGTAAATATTCAGATTAAAGTGGGTACAGTCCATCCATTTCCCCCTTTGTTTTTGTTTTTAAGATAGGGTTTCTCTGGGTGGGTTCAGGACAAGCTTGAATTCTTGATGTAGCTCTGGTTGGCCTGGAACTTCTTTCTGATCCTCTTGCTTCAGCCTCCTGGGTACTGGATTACAGGTTTGTACCACCATATTCCACCCGTTTTCGTGATGGCTCTACCCTTTATGTGTGGAGTCAGTTTGCATTATGAAATGGACTCAGATGTTAGCTCACACATTTAGGATTTTTGTGTGCTTTGCTCTTTGATGTATTCAGAGTTTAGTACATTTAGATTTTAGAAGGACAATTAATATCCTTTTGTCAAATAAATAATTGTGCAAAACTCCACAGTTATTGTGTTCCTGAACTGCTAACATTTTATATAAATTTCTTTTGAAAGAGTTTCTCATTTTCCTAACAAATTTCCTGGTAAACAACTTTCTGTGCTGACTGGCCCCTAGAAAATTCTAAGTAGATAAAAGACAATGGGATTTCAAACAAGCTACTATTAATGTTAGATCTAATGGATCAATAACGTAAATGTTTTCAGAAATCTGCACTTTGTTATCATTATTAAGCTTCAGAACATTTAATTTTGAGTCTGTGCTTTTTTTTCTCTTTCACCCTCACAGCCTCATTTTAGACACAATTCAAGGTTGCCTAGGTTTGCTTATGTTTATCTACATAAATTTCTTCATTTATTATCTGGCAATCGTAATGGTTACCACAAACATCTCATAAGGATTAAATAAGAATGCATAGGAGTGGGCTTTATATGTGGTAAAGACAACACCAGTTTAAGAGTGTACAATTACTAATTCCATGCAAAGCAAAAACTTCTGATGTATACGTATATATAAACGAAACCCAGAGTCAAAAAGAGACAGGTACAATTATATATCCCAAATTATTGAATTACATTTGTAGCCTTTCTGGATTGATAATGGACTCCTTTGGGCTCTTCTTTCTTACAGTGACCAAAAAGAAAGATTAATGTGCCTAAAAGACATCTCTTGGGAATATGTTAATCAGGGTGGGGTAGGGATTATCTTGTCCTATTCTCTTTACTCTCATATCCATATCCAGCATGCCCAGATCCTAAGATCAGAGATTTAGCCTCTATCATTGGAAATAGAACCTGCCCCCAAATCATGCCATGATCTTTCAGCCTCTTACATTATCATCAACAATAAACACTCTGAATTGAGATTTTAGCTGACAGCTTAGATGACAATTTCCTAGGCAGGGAAGTCTCCAGCTTTGTTTTTCTGGGGTTGTTTCAGACACTTCGGTGCTAATAGGAAGGATGTCTTGTTGGTTTTCTTTTGTCCTTCTCTAGTGCTGAAAGATGAGACTTGAAAATGAGCATGAAGTTAAAACACAGAGAGAAATATCATATCATTTTCACATGGGTACTTTTCCCCAGGTACACTGATTTCTGTGTTGCAGGGGGATTCATTAAGCTGAGGTGATCCAAAGTATCCTGCATTTTTTGCTGGATTCCTTTAAAGGTTGCTTATAAGGAAGGCAGCAGTTTCGTAAGCTGGAGATTGGGAGTCACTGGGAGTAGTGGCCTTAGAAATGCATCCCTGGGTACTGTCTTGGTCACTGAATAAGGAAAAGAAGCCAGTCTTTTAATGAGAATCTTCTTCCCAGCTCATCTACCCTTCCTACATTTACTCGTCATTCTTCCAGTCATTGGTCTGTTGTCAGTCTGATTTGCCTGATTATCATATGAAGATTGGATGAAAGGTTTACATAACATTCTTATGAGACAAGTCTTACTATTTCTTTGTAGATGCAACAAGACCAAGCAGAGCCACATTTGAAATGCAGGCAGTGAGGTTCCACATCTATGCATGCTATTTAATATCTTCTAATAAATAATAGAGACGTGTGTGTCTGTAAGTGTATGTGAATGTGAGTGTGTGAGTGTGTGTGTGTGTGTAATATTTTTCCATAGTCATGGCTGTTCTCAGTGAGAATGTGTATAAAACAATCTATTCCTTCAGTCTAGAAATATCCTGTGAAGCAATTTCACAAGTGTCTTTAGCTGTGTGGTTGCCACTGTTAATATCTCTTTTCTGATCCTGGATCTCCAGCTCTCCTCTCCACTCTGGGAGCTACCAAATACTCTTTTCATGCATTCCTAAACCTGGGAGATCCAGTTTTGTTTCCTCAAACTGAAAACTATGACTGATATGAGATATTATAGAAATTAAGAAGGGTAATACTTGTCTTGGTTACTTTTGTCTCATTGCTGGGACAAAACACCTGACACCCAAAGTGAAGCAAGGAAAGGTTTATTTAGCTTACAGTTTCTGGAGATTTCAGTCCATAATCAGCTGGCTCCAAGGCAGGGTGGCATGGCACTGGGGCAACACTTCAAAGCAACTGCCAGAGCAAAAGGGAGAAAAGGGCAAATGCAAGCCTCTTCTCCATCCCTTAAACTGTACACAGGCCAGCCCCTCAAACCTTCAGGGTGGGTGTAACACTCAAAAAATGTCCTTGCCCTCCTTTGCACAGGATGAGGATATTTACAAAGTAAGAACCGTGGCTCCCTGCTGAGTCTCTCAGTTAAACTTCTAAACTTCTCAAGTTGACACAATGTATTAACTGTAAGATACCCTTCTGAAAGTTAAGCTTCTAAATAAAGGATATGTGGAAAAGCACTTATTTTTCTGAATTTTGGAACCATTTTAGGCTATTTAATGTAAGGCCTTGATTCCAGGATCTGCCTTTGATTAGTTGTTTGATTTAGGTAGTATATCTGTTGTTGGCAGCCTCATCTTTGGGCATTCAATGATATATTAGTCAAGATTCTCCAGAGAAACAGATTTGTATAGTATAGATTAATAGGCAGACGGATAGATAGATAGATAGATGTTATGGAAATTGGCTTACATAATTATGGAAACAAGGAAATTCTAACATCTACCATGTGCAAGCTAGAGAACCAGGAAAGCCCATGGTATGAAGCAGTCCAAGTCCAAACCCTGAACATAGCTGAAGAAGTGGCAGCAGGGCATGTTCCAGGACTGACTTGGTATATCTGAGGATCTGGAGTGTTACTCTTTGAAGGTATAAAGTGTATGTTCCAACTCAAACAGAACGCCTGAGAGTGATTTCATGCTTCCTCTACCTGTTTGTTCTACCTGGGCCCTCAACATAGTGAATGTTGCCCATCTACCATAGATAAAGGTCATCTTCATTCACTCTAATGGATCACATGCTGATCTCTTCCAACAGTGCCTTTACTCGTAAGCCCGGAAATGATGCATTTCTAGCTATCTGAGCATCCTTTAGCTCTGTCAAGTTGACATGTAAGGTTAACTAACATAAATGAAAGTATTCAAGCAACATTTAGAATACGGCCTGGCACTTAGTAAATACCATAAAAACATTAACTGCTATTATTTAAAGTCTGAAAGTCTGGGGTTTTTTTACAATATGAGTAACACACATTGATTATTTACTATGTAAAAGTCACAGTACTAATAATTCCATACATGCTCTCACTAATATTATAGGGTGCTATCTTTAACCAATTCTTTAAATAAAGATAGTGAGATAAAGTACAAGCATATTTCCCTGAATCTTACAGCCAGTAATTGGCACATTTAGCATTTTTACCTGGTTGTAACTATCTTTATCTTCCACAAAACCTCATTTGGGAAGGGAAAAGTTTCTTAGCATGAATCCTATATATGTACAATACTCTCTATGCATATACTGCTGTTGCATAGAGACCAGGGATCCTTCTTACCATTCTGTATCTAAAATACTTCTACTTGCTCTAAGACTATGACTTCACCATTGATCCCTTACACACTTTGAAGAATTTGATCTTCAATGATATTCTAATGCAAAAGAAAATTGCTTTTACATTTGGTGCTAGACATTCCCGTAACAGTTGGCATTTTTAAAAATTGCTCAAGTTATTATCAACCTTGATGCATACTTACAGGTACATTCACTTAGAACCAAGAGAAACTTGGGTTCTTAGAGGTTCTGAAACTGACTCAAGGTCACATAGATATCTATAAGAACAGTCAAGATTAAAAAGCAGGCTTGTGTGACTCTAACATATATTTCTGATGTAATATGACCCTGAGTGGGGTGTTCAAAAAAGAAAGATGACTAGAGTGGTAATGAAATCATAATTCAAGTTAAGAAGAAGTATGGCATGATGAGTTTTATGCAGTTTATGTCAGGGAGTGACAAGATCTTCAGTCATGGAAGATGCAGAGTCTGGGATGAAGATTTATATGAAAAAGAGGTGATGAGTAAGGAGATTTCAGTCAGGAAAAGAGGCACAGCCTTGCCTTGGATCTGCAAAAAGTAGAAGTTGAGGAATGGAGGGAAAGCTGTGTAAAAATGGGTGTTACATATGGGATGCTGGCTTGCCTGCCTGCTCAGTGGTACAACCAGCTTGTCCCTTTGCTATGGAGTCCTTGTCACTCTTGGTTTCTTTGCTTCTTGATTGTAATGAAGCAGAGAAGTAACCTTAGGGAAAATGGGGCATAGACAACTCTGATTCCAGGATGGGGCTGAACAAGTCTCTCCCACTGTCTGCTGCTTCAGCTTTCTGTTGTTCTTGGATTGATCCTAAGTAGAAAAAAAAGATCAAAACTCAAGATTTTCCTAATTTTTCTGCCTTTATTCCTAATATTTCTGCCATTATGTGAATAATGAAATACACAACGCATTATTTCTAGTTATCACAACAGCTCTACAAAGTAAAAGTTTGTTTTTCTAAACCATTATTTCACAGATAACAAAACTTAGGTTGCATACACCTAGCAAAGTGGTATTATATCTCAGCTTGTGAGAGTAGGACTGAGGCTTGGGAGCCAAGGTCTTTCCTCTGTAACCAGCAGAAGGAATTGACACAGTGCCACGGAGGGTTATGATTCAAAATAGGCTCTAGAGAAGAAGATCTGGAGAGACCCTAAGGAAAACGGGATCCCATTTTCAACAACATGGGATTTCCTGGCTCTCCTTATCTAATACATACTACTGTCCGCATATATCAAGCAACAGAACCTAATCTTATGTGGTAGGAAAGGGGTTCTGAAGTCAAAATGAATTTGCCAAATTTGGGTTATACAGGAAAATAATTGTCTCTACTGCAGACCTTCTCAGAGCCTTTTATATGGCAGACTGGATTCTGAAGCTCCAAAAGGTAGGAGCTGTATGTGGGCAGATGATTTGCAAATGAAGCTATTGCTCCTTATCTTTCAAAGATTTTCCCAGAGGATTAATCAAGATTAGCATTCCGTTTGTAAGAGGGATTAGATATGTTAGAGTAACAGGTGAAAATCATAACTTTCAGTCTCCAAAATATACAGGTTCAAATTCCAGTTCTTGCATTAACTTACTTACTGTCATTTCTCACGAATCACTTCACCATCCTTAGGATGAAGACTGACCCTGGAACTTGGAAAGTGTCAGAAAATGGCAAGCATTATCATTATTATTCTTATTATTATCACTCTCAAAACTCTAGTGCACTTGGGGTGAAGGGAGGATGGTGAGATAATGACTACTCCCTAAACTGCTCATTTCTACTGCGGGATGGTAGGGAGGGCGGGACATCTCAAGGTTTTTGTGACACTAAGTTTATAAGCACCCTCCCCCTGCAGCAGGTTGGCCTAATGAATAATTGAGTCCTGCTATGAAGGGAAAGCTTTATGGTTTTCTGATACTGTGTGTGTTTGCAGCTGGCTAGTTCTGATAACACTCTTAAATAACCTCTTTCACCTTTAAAGCCTGATACATTCACCTCCTGTTTACTGTTCCAGGAGTTCTATCGCTATAAAAATAACCTACTTTAAAGAGGCAATACAATTTTTTTCAAAGAAAAGGAATAAAAGTGCCCAGGCTAGCACCTTAGTAATTTAGAGAATAGACTCCCAGTCAGTGTGTTTCATTCACTATGGTCCATATGGTTTTCCTTCAGTGAAAAGCTGGATAATTTTGTCTCTTTCATTATAAAGTCTAAAGAATAAAATTCTCTGTATAGAGATTGCCCTAGACCTCCTAGATGTGAGAGCTAATGCTGAATTTTATTAGCTAGGTGACCACTGTCTGAGCTTCTGCAAATATGAATTGGAAAGATTAATGTGTGTATTGTTATGGCTCACCCACCTAGAAAGTTCTACAATTCTTGGCATAAAACTGTTGCTAGGTAAGCCCCACACAATTGTCTAGGGGTTTGTTGGAAGGAATAAGATTGGGAAACCTACTACCATCCAAGTAGATTCAAGTCGATTCAAATGTCTCTGATGTTGAGAAGATTTATGTCTAGTTGGGGACTTGACCAAAAAGGAAACAGTCATTGTGAAGGTAAGTGGTAATGATGGCATACACAAACAATTGTTTATCAGATATTAGTGGTAGACTACACCAATTTGAAAATGGCTTCATAGGAAGCTGAGAGTGAATACTGGCTGGATGAAGAAAAAGGTGTTTCATGTAGAATCCTTTTATTGCACATGCGAGGACTTGGCTTAAATTACTCAAGTGAAAACCATAATGCAAAAATAAGGTTATTTTGTGAGTTTTAAATAGGAGAAGCAATCCAAGAAAATCTTAGGCAAATAGACACAGAACTAGAATACCTCAGGATCCAGAGGCGATACCTCATTCGGAGTCAGAAGATATACAACTGATTGTTACATTCTCAAGCATCCTGCTCAGCCTCCTTCATCTTGGAAGACATAACTGAGATGCTTGGAGAACCGATAATATACAGCTTGCTTATTCTTTTTCTTGCCTGGCACCCCATCCAAATGGCAGCTTTATCTTCTATTGGAAAAAACTCTTCCGTATGTGGACAGAGTCCAGCACATCATTTTACACTAGCCAGAGTCTTGATTGCTTCCTCCTGGTTTAGTTCCCACTGAGGTTTGTCTGCTATATCCAGGAGTAAGATCCCACAGTATGGAGGACATTGTACTGCAGGGCTTGGAGGAAGGACATTTGTAAGATATGTCATTGAAGGGTAGGAAAATGATGATTAGGGCATTGAGAGTATAAAGAGAATCACCTAGCCAGAGTGGACAGAGTGGCAAAACCAGAAAGGAAAAATTCAGCCAGTTGTCATTGCTTTGAATTTCAAGCAAGTGATGACTGATTACAAAGAACACTGAAAAAGTCAATAAACAGGATGAGAAATCATTGAATATGATAGCGGCAACAATGTTTAAATCTCAGCTGGTGGTAAGACATCTCAATTCTGCATATGGATAGACTCTTATAAACTTTTATATCATCATCCAATCAACCAACCATGTGAAAAAATTTTATATGCTGTTCTAATTGACCTTCAAGGGAAGAACTGTGTTCTTTTTGAACATTGCTAGATGGAAAAGCACCTAGACCCAAGATCGAATTTGGCCTTGATATCCATTAGGGGGCATTTTTTCTAACCTTCCCTTGCTTTAGTTATTTAATCTGAAAAACAAAGGCTGAAGTGCTTACAACAAAGAGATATTTTAAAAATAAAACAGTGTAAAAGAGTAAAGAAGAGAGAAGAAAGAACAGGATTCTCTGTTAAATTAAGCAATTTTTTATCTGAACAAGTCTCAGTTTTCTCATCTGTAAATTAGGCACAATTCTAACTTTTCATGCTCCTATGAGCACTGGGGATAATTTCTGCAAACATTCAGTTTATATAGTATGGGAAAATGAATGTTTCTTGAGTGCTTACTACGTCCTAGACACTATCTTAGGTGCTACTTATGGATTCATTTTAAAATATGAATTTCATACAGTGATTCCTTTTATAAAATGAGGAAGCTGAGACACAGCAATTTATAAAAGCTTGTCTAACCTTGTGAACTGGAGTTCTAACCAAGACAATCTGATTATAAATCTATGGTTCATCTTTACAAACCTGTGTCCTTAACTATTTAACTCTGTTGCCTTAAAAGTAATACAAACGTGATGTGTGATCACATCTGTTAATACTATTTCACATTGCTGTTACTAAAAAATGAGAAAAAGAAATTACTACCAAATGCATTTGGCATGTTAACTGGGTAACATTCCTTAACTCTCAGGATCAACAGTGGTGGTAAAATAATTGGTAATTTTATTCTGTAAGGGAGAATGGACATATTTTATGATCAGTCATTAATTTAGTCACTAGGATGACTGATATAAAATGGCCTTCCTACCATTTATTCATTTTTCCAATCATTTATTCAATTGCATACCTGACTATATATATATTATACACTGTTATTTTAACAGATTACTTTGCATTGACTTAAATGTTATTTTCTGAAGACATGGTATACGTGTATATTTTCATACTTATTAAATATGACACATCTTTAAATTCCAAAATAAAAAATAAAAAAAATAAAACAATGTGCCTACTATAGTGCCTAGTATGTGGTAGATATTTCACAAATTTTAACTCCATTTCCCTCTTCTTTGGATGTAGGTTCGTATTAACTCTCCACTTAGTTTTTATTTTACCCACTGAGTTTTATTTAAACTATGGATGCTTATTACCCATGTCGGGCTAAACATGATGAAAGGGAAGGCTAACTTTCTTTGAATGGAGGGGAGGGCTATGACTATAAGCCAGCACCCAGGCAGCAAACCACCCATTCTTACTGATGACATGGACATACCTGTTATTGGACAGAAATAAAGAGAAGTGACCCAGATTGCAACGCACCAATTGTACCAGGGCATCTTTCCTCAAAGGTTTCTATTTTGCACTTTTTATGAGCCCCTACAAATGGAGTCAGACTGCATGGCCTTTTTAGACACTTCGAAGGGGAAGATTGATTAAAATTAGTCACAGATGAAGCAATGCCCTCTGCTTTTGTGGAGTCCCCTTGTAAAGAAATAAATGAGAGGAGAGACAAGGCCCTTCCAGCTCACTTCTGCAAAAGTTCAAAGTAGTTGTGCTGGTAGTCGGATCTCACCCTATTTACCAGTGAGATTTTCTTTGCCGTGTTGTTCTGGGCTTAAAACATCACAGCACCTGAGACGGGATTCATGGAAGCAAGCAGTCACCTTCCCCTCGTCTTCTGCTTGCCCATAGTTCTGGCAGTGGGGTCTGCCTCTCCAGTCTTCTCTTGCACCATCGCTTTTCCAAACATTTGCCCATCTTGTCACAGAGAGGAGACAGGCTTTTCCTCCAGTGCTGTCTTCATCCTCTGATGACATCACAGTAAATATGAATCTTTTTATGCAGATTAAATGGTTCCTGCTGCTCTCTCTGCTTTGGTCCGCTAGCCTCCAAATTAAATTCTGCATCGGAAAGAGCCAAAAGCCTACAGGTAGCTCTGTTCAGGAAATAATGAGGAAACCAAACTGAAAATCAACATACTTAGATGCTTGTTATATCAATAAATTCCACAGTCGCTGTGGGGAAAATAATAGTGCATACAATTTATTTGAAAATTTTTTATTTTATTTTTTAACACCTAGTCTTAAGCTGTGCATAGAGCAAGACTCACTAATTATTACCCAGATGAATGGAAGCATTTTGAGGAGTCCCAAGGAACTTTATCATGGAGTATATTAAAGATTTGCACACTTTAGCTCTTCCAAACACATCAAGTTATATTCCTTTATTTGAAAAAAATAAAGTTTTATTCATTTTAATAGCTTTATTAAAGTGTAATTTACAAATCGTAAAACGCACTCATTTAAGTATATTATCATTGATGTATTTATTTTTGAACCAAATTTGTCATAATGAAAGGAAGAAAAATGTCTGATTGATGGTGTAGGGGAGGTTAAACATTATCAACAAAACTGAGCTCCGCTAGGGTCCTAGGAACGTTGCTTTGTTGCAAATCTCCTGGTCTGATTCCTTCCAAGTCTTTATAACCACCTAACCTATTCCTCACTTTACAATCCTGGGCAGCTGACAGGAGTGCGCCCTCTAGCGTCAGGTTGTGAGATGAAGGAAAGACTGCCGCTGTCTGTTGGCTCACCACTTCTGTACCCTGGAGAGCTCTTATCCTTTTAACCCAATGGATATCAGCTCTAGGAATATGTCCAAAGCGCAGGTTCTTAGGATCTGTCTCCAAAAAGCCTGGTTCAAGAGGGCAAAAATGTGCCCAACAAATTTGCATTTTAAACGGGTTCCCTAGCAGATTGTAAAGTAAATGGTCCCTGAAACATATATGACTCTGGTTGAACATACAGCACATCCAAATGGTTATGGTCAGAAATGTGGGCTGTGCTGACCTAACTAGTTCTAGTTTTATCTGCTTTATGGACACATACAAACATACACACATGCACACACACACAATTTTTGACCAAAAAACCCCCAAGTTAATATGAATAAATCAGGGAATATATATATATATATATATATCTCCAAAGGACCTATGTTCCTTCTGGGAATGGAATGGAAGTCTGAGTCTAATCTAAAAACACAAACATTTTCCAATGGCTAATGGTCTCTAGCCAGTTTAGTTAAGGTAAGACTTCCTATTGACAGGCATACTTAGCTTTGGAAATAAAAGCTGAAATAGGAACTAGGACACTGGCTGATGAGCCCACTTTACATATTTATATTTTCTGCCAGGTCCATGCATTGTGCTTCCTGTTCAGGAATAAATTTGACTTTGTTGTTAGTCCTGGCCTCCCCTGTTCTCACAGAGCTCCTGCTGTGCCAAAAGAGATATGAAAAAAGGCCAAGTGATCGGCTATTGAAGCCAGAAGAAATATCTCCCTCCCAGTGACCTTCCTAGATAATGAGCAGATATGGTTTTCTAATATAAAGGGAATAAATCAAAGAATCTCTCTGGGAACTGGGGCAATAACGATGGACTCCAGGACCATCAATTCTGAAGCAAAGGGCAGAGGCGACTTTCTCTAGAAATCAACATTAGAGGAAGGTGAGCTGGGGGACAATCACCTCCAAGGGGAAAGGGTTAAAATAATGACCTCAAATCACCCCCAAGCCCACTTTTTGCACAGAGCCCTAGGCTCATCTAGGGGGAAATCACAACTTCATGAAATGTCTCACTGGTTAGAATTTTTCTGTCATTTGAGTTAGTACAGTTTTGAGAAATGGGATGCTTGTTTCTGTCTTTAGTTCATTATAAATTTTTTGGTGTGAGGTTAGTGCCAAACACAGGAGCCAGATGGATGATAGTCTCCAAATCTCTCTTCACCTATAGAGTGAGTCTGTCCTGCCCTTGGTCCTTATGTGATAATATTGCTATCTCCGAAAGACACGTGCTAAGGCTGGGACTAAAAATGAGGTCAGCAAGGGTCAGGGGCCTGAAAGACCACTGGGTAAAGACAACACATGGGGATTTCTTGGCACAGACCTATTCTTGATTTCCTGGCCCGTTTGTGTATATCATGAACATACATGAATAACAAAGGTGGGAGCTTGTTTAATTCAATGTATGAACTGGTATTATGGAGGTCTTGCTATATGTTGGGCATTGGGCTACATCTTTCTAAATATATCAACCTTTTAAGAGGGGCATTAGTATTCCCATTTTAAAGATGGACATTAGAAGCTATAAGTCAGTGACTTGCTCTGGAGCACACAAGTGTGAAAACTATTAAATGAGGCATATTTTATTTAAGTTCATTCTTTTAAGAATATTTGTATGCCACATGAAGGACACCTGTAAATCATCTACAAAGGAGCTGTGGAGACATGGGAACTGCTGCTCAGATTTCTGAATCCTGTATAGGAAACATCCTTTTGAACTAAAATCTTGTCTAGTATGAGACAGGATGGAAATCTTAGCATTTTAAAACACTAGATGATGCTGAGTATAGTTACATGTCAGATAAGATTTCAAACACTCCCCCCTTTTTAATA